>SDEE01000297.1:0-57370 GCA_004126415.1 Candolleomyces aberdarensis
TTGTTGCCGCCATTGTTATTCCCATCGTTGTTGTTGTCCCCGTTGTTATTCCCGTTATCCATGTCGAAAGAATGTGAGTGCTAGCAGCAGCAGGTGCTAGTGCGGTGGGGAGAAGGCAAATTGACCAGAGAAAGAGAAGAAGGTCGAGGAGAAGAGAAGACGACAAATCAAAGCGTGGCTTGTCGTCGTCGTTGGCAGTGACTGGAATGTTCCCAGCCCACTGATGATGACAAAATGGGGTTTGTCTGATTTTTCTCGGCGGATAGTTGATGAAAATGACGAGATGTATGTTCGCCGGGGAAATAGGGGCTCGGCATTGGACTCCTCTGCCTCGAAAGAAGACAAGACCACCAGATGGAGAGAGCATTCCAGTTTCAAGTACGCGGGGCCGCAGAAGCTAGATCGACAATTTTTGAAATCAAAACATTCCCTGATTGAGTCAAGCACGGGTTCGGAGGCACCCGCAGCGACACCCAAGGGGACTGTGGCCAGAGGCAGGGTTGAAGAACTCCCACTAGGATCCTGGACTACACGATGAGATGGGGGAAGCCAGCAAGTTTGTTAGGCGCGCGCTAAGCAGGCAAACACGCCTTGCTGTCCTGGATCATCGTAAAGATCCNGAGGAAGTCCGATGGTCCAAGTAGTAGGATTCAATTATTCCAAACCCGTTGGGTTGCGGTAACACTGGCGATCCCAAGTAATCGGTTTTATAATTTTCTGAATAAAGGATGGGACCCAATCAGGATTCAAGACACGGTAGCAACGATGATCTCGATGGAGATCAGGCGCAACAAGCTATGTACGGTGTACTGAAAGTCCAAGATGATGGATGTAGTTCGACAACAAGATGAAAAAGAGAGTCCATGAATGTACATGTCCATAAAGAGCTACAAGATTCGTGACGGTGTGTCCAAAGTAATAAAGGAGGAAAAGAGGAGAATCAACACACAGGTTGAAGGTGATCGTGAAATTAAGGAAGAATTAAGCCAGAATATTCATGAGAAGGCGTAAACCAGAATGGAATCCATTTGGAAAGGATGTATGATGAAGGAAGTCCTCTTTCAATGACGATTGGTATAACGAAGAAGGTGGAATCCAGACAAAAAGCAGATGAGTAGCGTCACCACCAAGCTGATAGCAGCGGGGTGCGAAGCAGTGGCCATCGCACTCCCACAGATAGCACATCTCCATCCTACAGAACTCTCATTAGTTCCCACAAATCCACAGTCATAAAAGCAAGAAATTATAACCACGCACCATCGGAAATCGGTGTATACGCCTGCGGGGTATACAACGCAAACCGTAGCTGACTGTTCGGCGATAAATACCCGGCCCTCCTCACAGCCCCGAACCCTCGCTCATCGCAAACCCTAACATTACACCCAGCCTGTGGAAGTGGAGTTTCCGGATGGTTGATCTGGTACGAATAAACGTCCCAAACCACCTCGGTCGCAGTCCCCGGAATAATACCATCACTCGGACCAACAGGATATGTGTTTCCTCCCTCGCAGACCGCCGATACCGTCAAGTGAGTGGGGGTGGCTAGGATGTACGATGTGTTCCAGCCAAAGGTGATGAGATTCCCCGGGGCGATTTTGTAGAACGAGGTGGCGGTTTGGGGTGGCTGGGTGAATACGAGCTCCCCAGCTGGTGCACTAGCTGGAATGATCAACTGAGATGTGGTTGGTGGTGGGTTGCCGCCGTTCCCATTCCCATTACCGTTGCCGTTCCCGTTGTCTGCCATGAGAGTTGGAGAAGAGATGGAGAGCTAGAGGGGTATCAGGCCACCACAGAGGAAGCTGGACAAGGGCTCGAGGCTTCTGCCCGAGGCCTCGCGCCTCGCACCAGTTGAAGGACATAAATAGCCGCAAATATCGGCCGCGTGGACTCTGGGGTTGATCCGTTGGTTAGCAGTGATCCGTGGACGGAACCATTGCGAGCGACGATCCAAGAACACTTTGTGGAGCACTCAGAGTATGGATGCTAGAACAAGGATACGGTGGATCTAGAAAGTACAAGACGCTTTCATGTTACATCTCCTTGATTCTTTCCACTGGGAAATGATGTGAGTTTCAAATTACATATCGTAGTACACAAAAGGTCCATGAAACCATGATGATGGCACTCCCCAGGGAACCATCAATGATATCGATAGCGACACAGCTCTCCAGCTGTCGTCGTTGCGTCTTCAGGTTATATCGCGCCCCTAGGCAATACCTCCGACGACGCCCTCGATCTATACATCGGCGGGTCGCTAATATGCGCCCTAGGCGCCTTCACCCCCATAACCTTCTCGCTCACAGTTGCCGGCTGAGGAGGCGGCTGGTCATCCCCGAACGTGCTCCACCGTCGAGGGACGGTATCGAAGTCAAGCGGCGCTTCAGCCTCTCTGGTGGGTGCGAAGCCGGGAACGGGAGCAACTACTGGTCGTCGTTGTTTTCGGTACCGACGTCGACCGAAGATGAAAGCGATGACGAGGAGGGCGATGGCGGCGGATGCGCCGAAGAGGCAAGCGACTATTTCGCCTGCCGAGAGTCTCGTAAGAGAGTCGTCTGGAAAGTTCGGAAGGCCAGAGGCCCTGCCGTTTGTCTGGGGCCTGGTAGCTTGTGCAGTAGAGGTAATCTGCGTTGTGGTTGCAGGCAATCGTAGAGCGGTTGGCTCGGGTGCTTCTGTATTGCGCACAATAAGGTAATCGAGGCTGAGTGGAGTGCCAGCGGTCGTGTAAGAGACCGAAATGTTGTGTGGTCCAAATGGGATTCCAGGTGTTGTGAAGAATAGTTGGTTCAAGAATGGTTCGCTTTGGTTGTTGTTCGAAGTGAGCGGTCTGGCGATGGTGAAGGAGATTGGAGGGGCCCCGTCGATGGAGTATGAGCCCGTGGCGGGCTCCCGAGCCATATCGCTTGGAATACCTCCATACCAAACCAGGCCCGTGCCTACAATACGAGTCAGAATCGCTCAACAAATGGTGTTGAAGCAGCTTGTGAAGACATACCATTGAAATTAATGCTAACAGTCGCTCCAGGCGTATCGGTGTGATGAATGAAAGAGGGTATTGCGGTCCACGAATCGTCGTAAAGAACGGTTGGGTCGTTATCTCCTATCAAAATAAACTCCGTGTCGGTTATCGAAGATGGCGTATACTCGATGGAGTCGATCCAAAAATGTCGGTCCGAGCTTGTAGCAATTAAAGACAAGTTGTGAATCCCAGCGGTGCCGTTCTTGTAAACACAGAGCGGCCAGTTATTTCGAAGCTCCGTGACAGCTGAACGCTTCTGAATGCTTTGTCCATCCACGAAGCACTCCCACGTCGGGTCGGAGGAGTCGTTCCTGAAGTTCTGCAGGGTTCCAAATACTTTAGCTCTCGGCCCTGAATGGTGGGGAGGAAAGTCGTAGCAGTAGTTAGAAAGTGAGGGTTTCGAGCGCACGATGATTTCAACCATACCTTCAAAAATGAGCTCGAGCCTCCCCGACGAGCCCAGCAGCCCATGTAGCGTATTCTGAAACGTCGCCCCAAAATTCCCATTGTTATCGAGTGTTCCATCTGCGTTGGAAATCCAGTCGCCCGCGTATTGGATTCGAGGATTTGTATCGTCGATGACAACCTTCCTGCTAGCAGAAGGCATGCCTTCATTAAGAGAAGACAAAAGCAATTAGAGTCCCCAGTTCGGTGTAGTATGTAAAGGCATCGGATGTCTGTTCCAGCCAGATAGATGGTGTTGAAAGGAGTGTGAAAGAGGGACGTTATCGCAGGCCGCTCTGTATAATAAGTCGGAGAAAAGTGGGTAACAGGATTTGATGATCTTTTGACAGCCTGTGGAGATACCGTGCAGCAGTAATGATGAGGAGCAACTGTTTTACATACATATCTCAGCAGAAAGATGAAACAGGTATATAATGATAATGTGATAATGCGGGCAGTTACTCTGCCCAAGCACGGTAACCGTGACTCTTGGAAGCAAGTACCGAGATCACCGTTGCAAGAGAAGCTCTAGCTGCATAGTGCGTAAGGTTGTCGCTTCACGACACTTCCGAGTCCGCAGAAAGAGCCGTCTCTAGAGCTCAACAGATCTACGCATCCGACGATTCCCTGAAGATCACTTGACGTAGCGTGACGGAAAGTGAAAGGGTTTGAGAATGCGAAGAACGAAGGTCAGGAGAGAATGTGCAGGGCAGACGTTGATCGATAATCGATAACGCTCTGTGCCCCCCATGGGCGCCAATTCTCGCGTAACAACCAGCTACACCTAGGATCACCAGATTCGGATAAAGACTGAGGTTCTAGCTCAGCGACATATTCAACAACAGTTCCGGTCAAGATAGTTGTTAATGAAAGAGCAGTTTAAATCATGGATGCTTCCAGCGTCTGCTTGAAGCTAGATGTGGAGAAGACAAGAAGAAGATCAATTGCACAAACAAGTGTGTCTGTGCATGCTGCTGGGAGATGATGCATCTTGTCTGATACCAATTACTTCTGTGATTCGTGGATTGGTAGTCATACCCGTGGCAGAGAGACGCTGCATCTCACGCTCACAAAATGGGCCAGGAGGTAGCTCGCAGTTCTTTGTATGTCATCCCTGTGACGGTCCCACCAGGTAGCCATTGGCGCAGCTAGATCTGAGGCAGATAGCAGGCCTTCGCGAAGGCTCATTCGCAGAGGCAAAGGCTAAATCGTATGATACTTTACGATTCAATCTTTCTGCGAAGTAGGCAATCATCATCCGACGGTCTACGCAGAAGATCCCTCGCTGGCAGTCCGCAGAGCCACGGACGTGATGATTGTGCTTGGTGCGTCAAAACGAAGGCGAGGATGTGATTTGGATAATCTCCCGTGGGCTAACGAAACAAGTTCATGGTGCTGAGGAAGGGCTCTGAATGAATTGTTACAAGGTCAAGTGATCGCATCAATCATCTGTGTACGGCACACACCGGCTACACCTTCATGACCGTTGCCATGTCATTCTTGATCCCGGTTCTTGACAACCAAAGCCAAGATGAAGCTGTATTGGGTAGGACTGGGCAACCTCCGACCCCGTCTCGTCAAAAACGAAGCCCTGAAGGCCGAATCAGTGAGTTCTATCTTTCTATCTGGACCCTTTGTTCTAAAGAAGGTGCATCGTAGGATTCTCTCTTTCTATACGATATACCATCAGTTGCGTACACGCCCATGGGTACTCTCTCGCCGCTGTCACGGTTGCGTATCTTCGCACTGCCATTTCGGATGGTCAACTGAGGGCAAATCCAGGGCCATGGTGTCAAACGTGATGCCGTGCTTACGCGAGGAAATAACTTGTCTGAGGGCCGACGGGCGTCGCGAACAACGCAGCCTCGATATCACCCAAGACTACCTCCGGTTCATATAAACATAGAACACCTTCTTTGACGACCCGAGTCTGTTGGCCGCGCTAGCGCTGTGGACGCTAGCCAGAAAGAAGCTCACTAGGTATGTGTGCGGAGCACATTTTCCCCATCAATTTGTTTTCCCAACTGCGAGATTCTGATCACTTCTTCAGGTCCTTGCTCACGTCAAACCCTCTGGCAGTTTCTTTCCTCACCCTCTTTCCCCCCTCCATCATCTGCGTGGACAGATAGTCACTCTTATGCCTCCGCCGTGAAGGCAATGTCTTCCTCCAGTAGCGGATTCAACAGCACTCCTCGACGGGTTGTGATCGACGATACTAATTCCCGTGTACAATATGTCGGACCGTGGTCTCTCGATGCCCGGGGCACTCGAGACAGGCTCGGAAATTTCGGGGATCCATTTCAGGGAAGTCTACATACAGTGGTTGGCTTGGCGGGGAGTTTCTCATTTTCCTATGAAGGTGTGTAACCAAAAGTTGAATAGGAAGCGGGCACCATCGTCCTAACTGCTAGCAAATCCAATATTATAGGTTCGAGCGTAAAGGCGTACGGAACGCTCGACACGATATTTGATCCTAATGTCGTCGACCCGTCTTGGGAATGCTATGTGGATGGCCAGAGGATAGCCCGGTCCGAGTCTATTCCCTCACCTCAAAACAATTGGATTCTGTGCGACCATGAAACCAATGAATCCGGAGTTCATAATTTGCTGGTCAACGTTACAAGCGCCCGAAACCGCTTTTCTCTCGACTACATCGAGTACACCCCATCGCCAACTGATTCGGCCGCACAGACATTCATCCGAGTAGACGACACTGACCCTATGTTTCGTTATGATAGCTCCTGGACCTCAGTTGATGAAGAGGGTGGTGCTCATTTAACAACGCAAACGGGCGGGACTGTGAGAGCCACCTTTAATGGTAGGCATGAACCAGCTTTTTGCTTGCGAAACCGAGCTAATCTTCTGGAAGGCACTGGTTTGCAGTGGTATGGCTACATTCCCAACCATATGAGACGCGATTCGTCGGTTGGATCATACTCAATCGACGGCCAGCCGGCGTTGACGTTCATCCTAAGCGGTCCCCCCACTGGAAGAAGAAACGGACCATCGCAATATAACCAGCTTTTCTTCGAAACACGGGAACTGTCCCCCGGCACCCACGATATCGCCGTCACATACCAGGGGAGCAGGACGCCTCTCACCCTCCAATACCTCGTCATCCGCAATGAAACCTCGATTACCAGCGTCCACACCTCCATCATCCCCGAACCCACTGCTAATACCAACGTCTCCTCAGAGTCTGCCTCTTCATCTCCTCCAGTCGCCAGCATAGTAGGAGCCGTGCTCGGCACCCTGATCACCCTTGTCATTCTTATCCTCGCCTTCATCCTCGGTCGGCGCTGGTACCGCCGCCGAAAACTACCCACCATCGCTCCACTCCCAGGCTTCGTAAAACCCAACCAACCCAGTGCACCTCTCGACATCGATGCCGTGCCCTCACGGTACAGCGTAGAGCTCGAAGAACGACACGCCGCTCACCAGTCTCCACGCTTCCATCCTCTTGGCCACTTGCGTCCGCCGAGGATTAGCAGGCAATTTAATCCGCAAGTCAGGTTAACAATGAGTTCCATCGATTTGAACCCCCCGCCTGTACAGCACGCCCCTCCCAGCACGTCGAATGCGGAGACGGACTCAATATACACGGCCCCCCGGTCGAGTGTCGTGGATTTGAATCCTCCTCCTCCGCACGGCCAGAGCGGGTCGTCGGCGCGGGGCTCGCAGCTGGATCCTTACTCCGCTGGGTATCCCTATGCGAATATGGGTCTTTCAGAATATGAAAAGCTGGTAGCTGCTACCAAGGCGGAGGAAGCGAGGCTCAATTCGAGGAGACGGGATCCCAGTTATATGTAGTGTAGCACATTCGTATGTTTTCTGAGCACTTTTCTTTGGTTATACTATGCACTATACCCAGGTCGAGTCACTTGTTGTCGATGCTACTACCACACGTTCCTTGCACGCATTTGTACTATTTACACATTACATATAAGAGCCGTTCGTATTAGTTTTCGTTTGTTAGTCATATCAGTCAGTAATTTGAGCGACAAGCAACCGAGATCAGTCTCATATCCAGCATAATCCACATGAGATACAGTAACGAGTAACGTGTACGTCGGCGATCAGTTAGAGGTCGAGCTTTGCTAGCTCGAGGGCCCCAGCGTTGCTAATAACCGTATAGGAAGTGCCGTCTTGGAGCTTGACGGTGGAGGCTTGAACGGAGACCGGGAGGTTTTCGCTCCCCAGCTTGCCTGCAATCGCCATGGCCTTTGCGAGGGTTCCGATCTGTATATGTATGTAATTGTCAGCTTCCCATCCATGCGTACAATGCAGAAAGAGGGGAGGAACACGTGTGGTGAACTCCGGAATTCGAATGTGGATGTATTGAATTGAAAGGAAGACTACGTACGTTTATTTCGAGCGAGTTAGTAACGTGAGAGAGCAGCCCTGTAACCTTGCTGGAGATGAAGGAGATTCAGTTGCGCGACATAATAACGGGAGATTGCAAGGCATGTAAGCTGAATACCCACCCAAATATCGTCTCGGCTATGCGAGTTTCTGAACGGTTGGTCCCGGCCAAGTAGCCTGGACGGAAGACGATGGTTTCCTTGTAGCCCAGTCTCGCGAGGCCTTCTTCCGTTAGACCTTTGCTCCTGTTGTTGGAAAAAAGTGAATATGAGCGTGGTTCTGGCTTGGTAGTATAGACATAGGATGCTCACTTTGTGTACAAGAACGGTGAACCGGAACTGGCGCCGGTCGACTGAGACAGGAGAGAGATGCAACGTTTCGTAAAGGGGCATATAGAAGCCACAGTGGCAAACCCACCGATAAGTAGACAAGTCGTTGGCCCTCAGAGACCTTCGCTTCCTTCGCGGCGTTGATGACATATCTAGACGATTTCGTAGGCTTGTCAGCTGCCGGAACAATCGTGGTCGGATGTTGGATACATACTCTCGGTCAATCTTGACAAAATTCTCTGCGCCCCCTGCAGCCTTCTTTGTGGTTCCCAGACTGTTTCAAGGTAACAGAGCGGAACGATATCAGTGACTTGACCTAGGCAAGGAAAAAGTGGACAGACGCACGTAATGAATACCACGTCCCAGCTCTTGGCGTTCAGTCCACTCGAATCCAACTTCTCAAAATCGATGGTACTCTGCTCCAACTTGTCTTTGCTAGCCTCAGGAAGCTTATCAGAGGCTGTAACACGCCTTCCATACTCTCCGACACGCGAAAAATGGGCGGTCGAGAGTAAGGTTTGCAGCAATTGCTGGCCTGTCTGGCCCGTTGCGCCAAGGATAAGAGCGGTTACAGCTTGATGTAGTTTTGAGTATGGCTCAAATCGTGAATCTGGAAGCACTCACAAGACATTATGGTTGCAGGTCAGTATTCGAGGTTTCGGTCGCGAGGAGAGTCGCAATCCAGGCAATCCAGCCTCGTGTGGACGTCATAGTAAGCATGTTCGGCATGCATGATTGCCGTAAAAACGAGGCTCGGTGGCAGTATTGCGCTGAATGTGTGTTTGCTGTTTTCACCGTTCTCCTCACAATATCTTTTTTCGAAAAGGACCTTGTCTCATGATCAGCAACCCTCTATAATTGAAGGGGATGCACTCATGGACCCCGCATGATCACTCGATAGCAACGAAATGATTGTCGCCAGTCGATCCTGTGCTGAACTTTGCAGTTGAATGCGGTGCTCCATGGTTCATGGTGCCCTAAATAAGTGAGCGCTGCGGATCCCAGGCCCCAAGCTTTCAGGAAGAAACGGCCGTCTTGTGAAGGACTGCTAACGGTGAGTTGCATTGGAATTTCCCAAGGAAAGTCAGACTTACGGATGGGCACTACTAGGACATGGCCGAAGCCATTGGTACCGCCTCCGCCATCGCGGGACTGCTAACTCTCGCCGGTCAGATAGCAAAGTTCAGTTACACCTATCTCTCGGACTTTCAGAACGCAACCAAGTCCCAAAGATCATATCTCCTAGAAATATCAGCCCTAAGCGATGTCCTGCTGCAAGTGGAATCCATTTTGGAAAACGAAGATCGCACATTCCTGTCATCTGTGGCCAGCCAGTTATCGGCCATGGTCGAGAAGTGTCGCAAAGAGTTGGAGGATCTTAAGAACGAACTAGAAACGCGAGTGGTGAAGGAATATGGGAAATTCAAGAGGTTTCAATCCGACGTCGTGTGGCCGTTCAAGGAGAAGGAAATCAAGAGCCACATCGACTCTGTACATCGGTTTCGAAACTTGATTGCGAATATTATATCGCTCAATACTCACTCAATCTCTGTTGGAACTCACCAGAAGATTGATGGTTTACGAAAAGGTAGGGTCCCCTGAACGTATCTTCCACTCGCGATCGGTCCTCATTCATAACCTTTATGTTTGTAGAACACGAAAAGCGCCAAATTACCGAATGGTTAGGATTATCTGATTCATGTTCCTCTGCCACGGCTTTGGAAGATGAAGCTTGCCCTGAAACGTTGGAATGGTTCCTCGCCTCACCGGAATATCTCACCTTGAAAAACGACCAGCCTTCGCTTTTGTGGTGTCATGGTAAACGTGAGTATATCCCTTCGCTGTAAGTCTTGGGTCGTGCTAAGCGGTTATGTAGCTGGCGTAGGAAAGACCACTCTCTCGTGAGTTTCTATCAAACCGGGTTCCAAATGTTGGGCTTGACGTCGCCACCAGTGCCGTCGCTTTCAACAACCTTCAAGAAGAATTTGGCGACGGTCTCATTCTACACCATTTTTGCGATTTCTCTGAACGCAATCAGCAGACATCAAGTGCTGTAGTCAAGGCCCTTCTTCATCAGGTTCTCAGCCAGGCCAATGACGACCAGATCGTGAAGCTCCGAAAGCACCGAGAAAAACCCAAAGCCGTCCTGAAATTGGCAACACTTACCTCCATCCTCATCGACGTCTGTCCATCCCATTCAACTTTCCTTGTCCTCGATGGCTTGGACGAGTTCGATGACCGAAAAAACCTATGTCCTGTCCTGAAACAGCTTGTACAAGCTGGCTGGCATGTCCTAGCGACCAGTCGCGCCCTTCCAGACATAGCGGACGCCTTTCAAAACTACCCATCAATCGAAATTGCGACAGCCAAGAGTGATTTGGAAACCTACGTTGCCCACCGCCTAACTGAAAGCGATTTTGACACTATCTCGGGAAACAAATCGATCCTGGCTGCCATTGTTGATAAAGCCGACGGAATGTGAGTAGAAACCCTCTGACCAGCTCCCATATTAACTCGAGCATTTATAGATTTCTGCTTGCCCGCCTGATCATGGACAGGCTATTGGAATTGACGACGGTCAAAGAAATGCGGCGTTTCTTGGAACATATGCCCTCTACTGTCCATGACGGCTACCTGTCCAGTCTCAACCGAATATTAGCCCTCCCTCCCAGCCGGTCATCCCTTGCTTTGAGAGCGATTGGATGGATAACCCATTCCGAGCGACGTCTCCAAGTCACCGAAGTCCTTCATGCGTTCGCTTTCGAAGAAGGCTCAGCAGAGGTCGACGAAGACAATATCCCATCGCTGAAGCTGGTCCTCCAAGTTTGTGTTGGCATCGTGTCAGCAGACACAGAGACCGAAACCCTCGGACTCATCCATTCCACGGCCCACGAATTCTTCCGCCAGCTCCCGCAGCTCCAAGACACGCACCTCGACATAGCATCGACATCCATCGGCTACCTTTCCCTTCCTCCATTGTCCACCCTCTGCCCTGACCTCGAGGCGTTGTCACGCCGATTTCGCGACACGCCATTCCTGGCATACGCCGCCAAATACTGGGGCATGCACGTCAAGCATGTTGAAGAGCAAGTGGCCTCTCGAATTCGAGCCTTGCTCCTCAATGAGGGCGTTGTGGCCGCCTCTTTCCAGGCACTTCAGGTCGGTGAATGGAAGAACCAAGAGCTCGCAGCTGCCGTCTTCGCGTCCTTGCCCTGTAGGCAATCTCCCCTTCACATTGCAGCATACTGGGGGTTAGATTTCACTTTGAAGTCCCTCCTATCCATGGGCGGGGACGCAACAACCAAGGACTCGGATGGGTGGACTCCCCTTCACTGGGCCGCTTCCAATGGGCACGGGTCAACGGTTGCCATTCTCATTGACCATGGAGTGGATGTAAACTCTCGGGATTTGAAAGGGTGGACACCTTTATTCTGGGCATGTTTTCGCGGCCTCCCAAACATTGTGTCCTGTCTCCTTGAGAAGGGAGCAGACCATCGCGTCCGATCGGTGACTGGATGGACGTGCCTGCATTGGGCGATATCCAGGAGGCATAACGAAATCATAACGATCCTATTGCAACACCATAAAGACTTTTCCCTTCGCGCCACCTCTATCACGGTTCCCATAGGGACACTCACCATTATGAGACTGAAGGAAATTCAAACTGCAAAGGCCTATGCTGTCGAGCGCACGGTTGACGACGAGACGCCTCTGGAGCTTGCGGCCAGTGCAGAAGATGGCGACGTATTCAAGATGTTGTTGCAAGATTTCGATCCGGCGAACAAGCAACCCGCAGCATTTTATGAGGAGCACCTCAATACGTGGTGGTCGACCCAACGATTCGATCATCCTCCAATTGATAACGTCTGGCGCGTGTTGAATAAGGCTGATCTTGTCCTTGGTCAAGACTACTACCTCAGAAGCCCACTTGATGCCCAAGTTACCGACTGGAAAACTCGACTCCTCCATGTCGCAATCAAGGACGACAAGCTACACGTCGCTCAGATGCTGCTCGAACTTGGGGCAAACCCGAATACCCCTTGTGGACCCAACGAATGGACAGCAATACACGTTGCCGCCTTCCGTCAGGACCCGTGCTTCGTTGAGCTCATTTTGAAGTGGAGCAAGAACTGTATTTCTTTACAAGATAAAAAACGCAAAACCGCTCTCCATCTCGCAGTGCTGAACGGTTTCGAGTCATTGGTGAAGATACTCTTGGAACACGGCGCCGACGTGAATGGTCAAGACTGGCGGGGCAATACTCCTCTTCTTATTGCATGTGGTTTCCCCTCATATCTAGACGCTTCCCATTTGAACAAGGAAGATCCCATTCAATTCCTTCCTTTACGAATAGTGCAGATCTTGCTTCAACATGGTGCAGATATCTCAGTCAAGAATAGAGACGGTCAAACGGCCGTTCGGTGCGCAATCGCCTCGGATGCGACAACAGAGGTCGTTCAGACCCTCATCAAAGCTGGCGCCGATATCTCGTCCCTGGACGACGAAGGCACGTCAGCCATTGAACAGTACGTCGGTCGCCCCTGGAACGACTCCGACGAAGGATTGTTGGACCTACTCCTCAAGCAAAGTGGTGAGGATCGAACTGCCACTTTGCCCTTGTTAGCTCTACAGGAGAGACAATGGGGCAATTTTCGGTGCCTTCGGAATCGAGGCATCCACCCACGGAAGAGCGACCTAGTCGGGAACACGGCTGTCGCGTTTGGCGCCTTTGACGATGGCGAAATCGATATTCTGCGGCAGGTCCTGAAGGAGGGTGCCGTTCTCCAATTCGACGATCATTACCCGGACGCTGTTAGCAGACTTTTATACAAGTTTCAGCGCAACGGCAACTTTGATACTGTGGCTGCCTCGTTCGCAATCCTCCAGGACACCAATCCTCAAATGACAACCCCAGAAAGGTTGACCAAAGCGCTTCACCAAACTCTCCAATACTCAAGGTCCGACCAACTCCTCCAGCTACTGATCGACAATGGAGCAGACGTGTATCATGGCGACGGAGACCAAATGGATGCATTTTTGCTTTGCGCGGTTCATGGCTACTGGGAATCCCTCCCCTGCCTTTTCCGTGCCCATTCCTCTCGGCCCCCTCCTCCAGACCACTGGCTCTCGTCACTCGCAGAGCCCATACATACTTTGGACTCAGACCAGCCTACCGCCCTCATACGTGCATTGAAGCTAGCTAATAAGCTTGAGTGCCCGGCATGGGTGAAAAGCAAGATGACGCCTTTACACCAGGCTATCCGGAGAGGCGATATGAGGACAGTCGAGGTTATTCTTGCAATGGGTTCCGATCGCGATATCAATGCCGGAGACGAGTATGGATGGACGTTGTTGCACTACGCTGTTTGTCATGGACGCGAAGACCTCGTTGACCTTCTGCTCGACAGTGGTGCGAATGTGGGCGCTAGGACGAGTAAATGGTCCAGAGAATGGGGGCGTCACTCCTATTTATATCAAGGAAACGATTGGGTCGGTCAGCCACTCCATCTCGCGGCAATGTTTTTCATGAAAGAAATAGTGGGGAAACTATTGAAGGCAGGAGCGGATGTGAATGCGAAGTCTATTGAAATCAAAGATTCGGATTCTCGGGTTCCTAGGCAAGGGCCGACAGCCTTGCATCTGGTTCTGTCAACTGGTAGAACTTTGGATGACAATCGACTGAGTATCGCCCAGATGCTGGTCGACAGTGGGGCTGCGATCGAGGGAGTTGTTGATCATTTGGACCTTCCCGATGTCCTTCGTTTTGGAGCTTGGGAAGCGTTATGGGACAAACTGCGTGTTGGTATAACACAGAGTGCTAGAACAACAACCATCGTGATGGACGATAACTAGCAGATGAAATGTAATTTCTTCAGAATTTATATTTGTGCAAGAGAGCAGAGTCCGCAGGACACCGTCGTGAGCTCGGGAATCGGGTGGATTTTTCCGTTACCTGGAAAAAGTCTTTTTGCAAACGTAGCTGGAGTTGCATTTGATTCGCCCGGAAAACTTCGCAGTCATGGCCGGAAACAAACAAAACCACCCATCACCGGTATCACCATATCCCCTCCAGCAAATATTTCCGTGCACATCACACTCGAAATCCTCGCTATAGTGTGAGAGCGCCAGAAGTCCTTCGAGTTCATCTGCTGGGAAGCGGGATCACTTCGAATATGTAGGTTCATGACATTCACATGCTCAGCGCATCTCGGAACTGGGTCTCGAAACTCTCACGGATTGCATGGCAATGTTCGTCATAAATAGGCATTACCCCGGCGTCCTTCAGACGTTAGGCCCTCAGGCCTGACTTGGAGGGTCTAGGTCTCCCGCAACTCCGCAATCTGAAGATGGTCTGTCTCACTCATCTTGCAATGATTGGATGTCTGTTCTTCCTCGGAGCGCCGAGGCTTGCCAGCACCGAGCTTTGCTTTGAAGATCTCAGCCAACCTGAAGACGTCCGAGTCAGCATGCATAGCATACTAAGTGACCACCTTTTCTCAGGTTTGGGGGTTGGTGGTGAGTTCATACAGCGCTCCCAGAGTGTGAGTACCAAGCGCGCGTTACAATCGTTCACCCTAAGTGGTGTTGCTACGGTAGACAGGCAGCTCGAAAACGCCCTCTAGCTTGGCCTGCACTAGCCTATTTTGAGTTTGAGAATGTATTTTTCGAAGCAGGGCGCTGAGGATTTGCGGACGCCGTTGCTATGTCTGCGTTTCGTCAAGATTTGCCACTCACAGGAGGGGTTCCTCGTACTGAATCCCAAATTCGTTCCAAAGCTCTGAAGTCATGGCCGTTGCGCAACGAATATAGTCCCTAGTGCTGGAATAGATATATCCATGTTAGACAAGATCTATAATGAAGCTGCTTGTCCTTGCTGTGTAAATCTATTAGTAGCAATCGTTTCCTTCCTACATGTTTTTAGGCAGCACAAGATTGAACTATGTGTATTATATAATAATATTCGGGCCGTGCCAGCGCAGGAGCTGTTAGCTTCGAGTGCTCACCATGGCATTCGAACACAGATAGAACCAATCGTTACCCGCAATTTAGTAGAGAATTCTTACAGTAAAGATATTTTGGAGGGTCGAGATCAGGTGGCTTATGATGGGATCACGAATGGAGTGATTCCCGATCACCGCTCTGGATCTGCGATGTTCTGCTTGAGTCAAAACATTTCCTGGTTCATCTGAAAAATGCTCGACACTCCCGCCGTCACCCCCAGCCCCGAAAAAGTCAGTGAGGATGAACCTGCCAAACAGGGGAGCATTGTAGATGACTCGGACGATGGGTTCGAGTTCATTTGCGACGAAGAACCTCATATGATTAGGGGCCCTCTCGCCCCTGGATACGCTTCATTGTACTTGGGTCAGCGGTTTACAGACCTTGATCGCGGTCCTGGACCTTTCCCGGTGTCCCACCCTGCTCARGGCTACGAGATTGTGCGCAAGCTTGGCTGGGGCGAGCAAGGAAGCGTCTGGCTAGCCCGTCGGCTCGAAAATGCGTACGTACAGCTCCCTCCATGTATCGAGTACTTTCTCATTGTCCCAAACAGCTGTCAGCCATCCTTTGCTGCGATCAAGGTTCTCACTTCGTCTGTATCCAAGGCCATCATATACGATGAGTCTTTTGAGATGCGAGCCTTGCTTCGCACCGCAAGGCGAGTCATGTCGGACCATCCTGGTCGGCCGTATTGCACCCTCCTTCTTGACGCGTTTTTGTACCAGACTCCAGACAGTCTTCACTTTTGCTTTGTCTTCGAGCCCCTTTCATTTTCCTTGCACGAATACGTTGAGGTTGAACGAAGGGAACGAGGGAAGTTTGGGTTCTCCGTGGATGGACTCAGGAACATCGCTCGGCAGGTTCTACGAGCAGTGAGCTATATTCACGGTAATGGTTATATTCACACTGGTGCGTCGTTTACTCTCCAACCACAGGCAAATAGTGACCTGATTCCTAGACATCAAGTCCGATAACATATTCATTGATGTTGGGGTGTCGAATGAAGCCATCGCGAAGTATCTCGCCGAGCATGCCTCAAGGACGTACCCAGCTCGCCAAGAGCCTAGAGTCTCTCTAGATCACATCATCACAGTCATGTCCGAGCCCTTGCCGCCTTTCAGCCTGCCCGACCGTAACGGCCTACGTCTCAAGCTTGGTGACTTGGGAGCAGGTGCGTTATCGTTCGTCCAGTAGGCGACCACCTGAAGTTGATTAATTTTACCATAGCCATACCACAGAAAGAGACAGACAGATTTACGACAGTAATGCCAACACTGTTGAGGGCACCTGAAGTACTTCTTGGCTGTCCTTGGGGATGGCAAGTGGATATATGGATGGTCGGATGCCTGGTCAGTGCGGCAATTATCATATGCGTTCAAACTTGTCTCATATGAGGTGACTATGAGTAGATCTTCGATCGTATTCACACTGATGGGATCTTCAACATGCATGGGATTCCAAAAGATACGACAGTAGAAGGCTGGACCGGCATCCACCTTGCCCGGATGCAGGAATTGCTGGGGCCTTTCCCAGCATCGTTTTTAGATCGGTGCAATAAGCGAGATGAATACTTCGATAAGTCTGGTAAGGATTTTCCAATCCCAATGATTCTTGATGGTCACTGACTTTTTCTATCCATCTGTTATTAGGTGAATTGCTTTGCAAACTCGACTCTACCGTACTCCCAGCTCTAGGGGATCTGGATCAGCAACTGTCTCCGCTCAGAGGCCAACTACCGGACGACGAGCGCGCAGCGCTGCTGAACTTTATGAGGCGTTGTCTTATGATTGATCCCCAGTTGAGGCCTTCGGCTGAAGAGCTGTTGAAAGACCCTTTCCTGGAAGGTTGAATGCATGAATCACCTCTCCTTTTTCCGCCTTATCTTCCATTCACTATCTACAAGCATATGTACACTATACTACATTACTGTATGTGTGGCCCGCAATGACGCCGTGTGGGTTCTTTGGCTTCCTCCGGGTTTTAATAATGTTCAAAGTGATTATCACGGACCGAGTTCCCAAGCCGGCACGGAGTCTTGAGGTTCTCCGCTTTGTTTACACGCTCCGGTCTCAAAACCTTGACGTCGGAATGAGCGTCAGGCAATATCCCTATTGACTTGGGTCGTCAACCGAAATGACAGGCGCTACAGTTCGTCGTGCACAGAGTCATTTCGAGCTGTTGATGCTCGCTGGGTGGTACCCGGCCTGTAAATGCTTTTGACGCTTAGAGCTCGTCTATCAAGGTGTAGTTAGCGCGGGAGACCGGAAGATTCTTTTTCCATGATTTCATTCGCGCTAGCACTCTCGGTCTGTGGAAGGCCCACGCCTCCCCAATACAGAAAGCAANGGGATCATATACGTATCTATATTGGAGAATCCCTTCTACCTATTCTCGATGCTCCATCACCACCCAATTAAGAGTCATCATCCTGTGTCGGACACGCCTCAAATGCAATGGGTTGGGACACCTGCTCTGACTCGGAACCATTAAAATGGTTCACGTACGAACTTCCGATCACCACTCTGAAGATGATGAGCTGGGGACAGAGAGCCTAGTTCAGGGGCGTCATTAGTCGCAGTGACTTGAAAGAGAGGAGGGATAACGCACACTAAGGCAAAACCAGACCGTCAAAATAGCAGGGGCAACGCTCGCCATCTTCTCGCCGTTGCTAATAAAAAACGGAGCAGCAACAATCCCACAAACCGAGAAGGGTAGCGCAGATTCGATGAGGATGGCCATGACGCTCGTGTATTTGGAAAAGTGCCTAGATTCTAGGACGTTGAGGCTCTCCAAATGCCGTCTTGTTCGAATAATTCGGAGGCATATGAGAGAAGTGACGGAGACGTTGACGAAGACAGAAAGGATGATCCAGACGGTTGCGAATGTGAGGCCTTGGGCTGGTTTTATATTCGTGAGACTGATACTAGCGACTGCGAACGCTGAGGTACGAGTTCCGTATGAGTTGTGGCGACTTGTCAGGGTACTGCTGAGTGTACTTGCCGATGGAGGCCATATAGGCAGCACATGGAAGGGTTAAAATCCACCTGCGTGTCGTCCATATGTAATAGCAGCGGTATATCTAGAACATGTCAACCCCATTAAACTACTTGCAAGTTCGAAAGAGGGAAGCAAAGTACACTCACCAACAACCCATCCCCAACAAAATTAATCAAGAGCTTGCATACATCCCCCAACACATCTTGTTGCTCGTGCTCCAAATAATACTCGAACCGCCCGGACCCGTTCGTCAAAGCCCTTAAAAGACTCAAACTCGTCGAAAATCCCGACAGAAAATGCAGGAGAAGGATAAGAAAGCTGACAACCAAGTACAGCCTCCTTTGTTTCTTGATATCCTTCGGAGTAATTTTGTATATCGCTGTGCTGTATATGCACAGAACGAGTTGAATGCCTATTAGTGTAAGAATGTAGCGTATGAGGGCCTCATAAAGGAACCAATCGTATTTCAAATGAGCAAAAACAAACATACCAATCGCAAGGAAGTCCAAGTGCACGGAAGCGTACAACCCTCTCATATAAGGTCGCAAAACGTCATTGGAAAGCCCATACAAAAGACTGGAGCCTTCGTCACCAGAACTGGACTCCATGTAAACGTCAAGTTGTTCGAGAGAAGGAAAGATGGCCGTACAGATGCAGCAGGAGAGGGCATGCTGGAGGGGTGCGTTTGTCCCTAAGCTGTCGACAGACCTGTGATCCGCACCTCTCACACGTCGAAAAAGAATCGGCACGTTCAACCCAGACCTGTTTGCAGGGTCAGCACCATGATGTGTGGGCCGCCGTAGAGTGAGCGCTGACGGTGTTCCCGGCGCTGCTCGCCTATCGATTCAATGCCCCAAAGGGAAAGACCGTCTCCCTGGCACGATCTGGTACGGGTTCAGCCGCTCTAAGAGGCGAGACCTCAGGCCGTGAAGCTAGAATAAAGTCTCAGAGCATATTTTGGTAATACAGGCACCGATGAATGCCGCGCCTGTAGCAATTTGGGTACCAGTTCCACCAACGACATGCGAAAGTCGGAATTGCTCTATGACTGCCGGACCCTCGTTTTCGTATCGCTGTCCTTGTAAGTGTTCAAATGCTGATAGGGAATTCTATTCTGTCAATACGTCTTATCTTTCACCGGGAGAAGGGAGAGGGAACGCAAGTAGCACAAGAGCTTGAACGTACCGAGCGAACTCTTGTTTGTCATGGTTGCTTGACTGAAAAGGTTCTCCGTGGCACAAAACGAGCGAAACCAGACCAAAATAAGGGGAATAAATAAATAAAATGAGATAGTGAATGTTTCACTCGCCGATACTCAAAGGACATTGCACTTCCAGGTCGGTATTCGAGGTCATGGGGAGAGGCTGCGTGGTTTCTCTGCATCTCCGGCAACATTTCGGATTGCCGAGCTCCAACTCGGTTGCGGCAGCCTAATTCGCTGATCCATTCGAATGGATCAGCGAATTGGGCTGCCGTGACAGTCATGTCGGAGCCTTTGCCACCCTTTAACTTTGCTTGACCGTGACCAGGCTTCGTCTCAAGCTTGGTGACTTTGGGACAGGTGCGTTATCATTGGTCGCAATGCACGGTCACCCGACGTTAAATAATTTCAACTCTCCCACTATAATAGCTATACCAATGGATAAAACCAACCAGTTTCCCGAAGTAATGCCAACACTGTTGAGGGCACCCGAAGTACTACTTGGCTGTCCTTGGGGATGGCAAGTGGATATATGGATGGTCGGATGCCAGTACCGCAATTATCATTATATACGTTCAAACTTGCCTCATATGACGCGTCGATGCATAGATCTTCAATCGCATTCACACTAATGGGGTCTTCAACATGAATGGGATCCCCAAAGATACGACAGTAAAAGGCCGGACCGGTATCCACCTCGCACGGACGCAGAAGATGATAGGGCCTTTCCCTGCTTCGTTTTTGGATCGATGCCGTGAGAGGGCCGAATACTTCGATAAGTCGGTAGGGGGTTTTCAACTACAATAATTCTCGACGGTCGCTGACATTTGGTATCCATCTGGTACTTGTCAGGTGAACTGTTGTGCAAACTTGACTCTATCCCTTACCAGCGTTGGGAGATCTTGACCAGCAAATGTCTCTGCTCAGAGGTGAAATACCAGACTCCGAGCTCGACGGATTGTTGAAATTCTTGAAAAGTTGCTTTACGCTTGATCCCGAGTTGAGACCTTCGGCTGAAGAGCTGGCGAAAGACCCTTTCCTGGGGCATCGAATGAGTGGTAAACACTCTTTCCGTCTTCCCCCACTCTTCCGTCTACCACCTCCATGTATACTAGGTATAACGTGTAGCATGAAGTGCCTGCGTGCGAGCAGAACCGAACTCTCTTCATTATATCTTGTCTTTCGCAAAAAGAAGCGAGAGAGGACAAAAAGTACTGAGTCAACCGTTCGATACGTTTCTTTGAAAGTTGTTCAGATTCTCATACTGTTTAACGTGAGTAAGGAAGACATTCATCCTGCCTGCAAGTCAATAAGCTTNNGTGAGTCCCTCAGTATGGGCTTAAATGATTGCCGATCAAACTCGGCTCCACGGCAACTAAATTTCCATCGAACTTCAGTCAGTTGCGAAACCCATCCTGCTCCTCCTCGAGAAAATGGTCAGTCCGGATGGAGTTCCTGCCGTCATCCCAAGCCCCTGCAGGGGCAANCGAGACTAAAACCGTCAAAACGGAGGACATCGTTTTCATCCTGCCCGACTCTGGGGATGGTGAAATGGTCGCAGTTCAGTTCGAGGAACCTCATATGTTTAGCCCTCCGAAAGCCGCTGGATATGCTCCCTTTCATCTGGGTCAGCGGCTCGTACACCTTGAGGATATCCCCGACCCTTCCTGGGAGCCCGAACCCGGTGAAGGAGACTACGAGATTGTGCGTAAGCTTGGCTGGGGCCAGGAAGGAAGCGTTTGGCTTGCCCGCGAGCTTGAGACTTCGTACGTATAGGTCCCTCTATTCGTCAATCACTCTCCGAATCATGTTTGATTAGCTCTGAACCGTCCTTTGTCGCAATCAAGGTTCTCACTCTACGCGTGACACAGGCCACCGGACGCAAGGAGTCTTTCGAGCTGCCAGCCTTGAATGCTATTGAAGATGGGGACGTGGACCATCCTGGCCGGCAGCATTGCACCCTCCTTCTAGACCTTTTCCTGTACCGCAGCGTGCACGGTCACCACTTTTGCCTGGTCTTCGAACCCCTGTCGGTATCCCTGTACGAATATGTGGAGGTTGTAGGAAGTGGACAAGATTATGGGTTCCCCATTGATGGACTCAGGAACATCGCTCGCCAGGTCCTACTAGCAGTGAGCTATGTTCATGCCAATGGTTTCATACACACTGGTGCGTTAGTTGCTTTCCCCCCACCGGCAGATTGTGACTTCCTCCCCAGACATCAAGTCCGATAACATATTTATCGATTTTGGGGAGCAGAATGAGACAATTGCCAAGTATCTCACCGAGCATCCTTCGAGGACGTATCCGGCTCGGCACGAGCCCAGCATCTCCCCGGATCCCATTATCACAGTCGTATCGGAGCCTTTGCCACCTTTCGGCTTGGTTCACCGTAAAGACCTAAGTCTCAAGCTTGGTGACTTCGGAGCAGGTGCGCGGTCATTCGTCGCAATGGACGATCATCTGAAGTCTATAATTCATTTCTCCATAGCTATCCCAATGGACGAAGTAAGCCGGTTTCCGACAGTAATGCCGACAGCATTGAGGGCGCCCGAAGTAATACTTGGCTGTCCTTGGGGCTGGCAAGTGGATATATGGATGGTCGGATGCTTGGTAAGAGCCTTATATTACCATCACATACGTTTGAATCTCGTCTTACTTCCTCTCCCTTTGAGTAGCTATTCGAACGCATTGATTCCAGTGGCATTTTCCACATCCGTCGCGTCCCACTGGCAAATAGTATGACGCTGACTGATGTTCACCTCGCACGGATGCAGGAATTACTAGGGCCCTTCCCAGCAGCATTTTTGGATCGATGCAGTCGGAGGGATACATGCTTTGATAAATCCGGTAAGGCCAATCAATCACAGTGATTGAATTTTGATAGTCGCTGATGTTCGGTCCACCGCCGTCAGGTGAATTGCTGCGCAAGCTCGACTTCACCACTGTACCAGCTTTGGGAAATCTTGAACAGCGAATCTCCAAGCTCGGAGGTCAAATACCAGGCGACGAGATGGCAGCGCTACTGAACTTCATGAGGCGTTGTCTTACAATTGACCCCGAGTTGCCAGTGAGACCTTCGGCTGAAGAGCTGCTGAAGGACCCTTTCCTGGCGCAATGATTCTGTCGCTAAGCGACCTTTCCATTTTTCGCTGTCTTCCCTTCACTACCTACATGTATTGTACTAGTATACTCGAGATAATGTGTAATAAATAAAGGTTGAGCGAGGGTGCGAAGGAGCAAGCCTAAGACGGGTCCGTAGCAATGATTGTAGGATAGATAGACACCTAACCATCTTCTATCGAGAACAGCCTTGCGACGTCCATCCCATACCTCCTAACAACCCTCGACCTGCCCATCTTACTCCCCGCCCCAAAATCCACCACATCCACCGGGCACCCCACCTGCCTCCTCCATGCCATGAAATTCAACAGCGAAAAGGCCGCTTCGCCTCCCTGATCCAAGTTTACACATTTAGCGGGCTCTATGACCTCCAAATTCGGTAAAATAGGCGTGAGGTGGGAGTCCGCTTGGATGCCCATGAAGTTCATGACTTCTTGAGGTTGGAGCATCCTTCCCTGGATCATAGGCAAGATAGCTCTAATCGTCCCTTCGTCCACAACCAACTTTGTCAGATTGCCCATTCTGGATAAGAGCTTCACGATCTCTGTTTGGAAGAACGACGGGTAGAGGTTGAAAGGGTCGCCGAACGTGATTCGCAGAGTCGTCGCGCGTTGGAGGAGCCAGCTTGATAGAGCGCTTAGTTGATGCAATTCGGGGCCTTCGAGGTGGGCCAGGCCGATGTTGAGTGCGGGAAAGATGATGGTGTCGGCGGCGGTCGTTGAACCGTCGACAGGAATCCCTGGTGTTGAGCTATCCTCCAAGTGTTCGACTAGGGCTATATCGGCATCGCGTACCGTCCCGAGTGTTACACGACACCGAGGACTGTGCGGCCTAACAGCCAACTCCAGTTGCGGGATATTGCTCGGGTCCTCGCAGAACGCGCCGAAATGCGCAAAGAGTCGAGAAGAAAACATATGAAGATACTGGTTCACCGCGGCAGGAGCAACACTGGACAGAGGCGGGAGCGGGTCCAAGTTGATAGCACACATGGGCGAAGGCTCGAGGTGGGAGAAGAGGTCAAGGAGGGGGACCATACTGATGCTATCTCCCAACGACATTACCCGCAAGTCGGGGAGATGAACCAGGGGTATAGTGAAAGGGATTTGGGAGCCATCGTCTCGCGTCGAGTCTCGGATGGTGAGGAACTGCAAGCGCGGGGTGTAAGCTAGGAATCGGATCCATTGAGTCGAGCTGAGCCGCCTTGAAGGTCGCCAATTGCACACCGAGAGATGTGTGAGGCGGAGTAGGCTCATCGAGGGGGATAGCGTAAGGTCGGTGTCCTCGAGATATAGTCGACGAGGAGCGGAGTTTGGCAATAGGTTCAGGTTCGAGTTGGGGTGAGGGTAGGAAATAGGGCCTGCCCACCGAGCCGTATGCAATCCTGGTGATGGATGGCTCAATAGCCAGGGGTGGAATTCGGCCCTGTGTCCGGCACAGTAGTCGACGTTCCATTCCCGGATACGATGGCTGTGGGCTTGAAGTATATGGAGGACCAGGATGTCGCGCCTTCTGTACACTTGGAAAGGAGCTGAACGGTGACCGACATCGAAAAGGTGAGGTTCGGACAATTGCAAAAGCTCCTGGATGGCGAGGAAGGAAGATTCCTGGAAGTCGATGGCATTAGCCCAGAGAGGGCTGTAGCCTCGGGCAACGGTTCGCCAAAAACGGCAGACTTGGGAGCAGGAAAATATAGTCGCACGAATGAGGTCCTTTTCTTCGAGGTCGATGTCGCCGGAGCTGGGCTGGACAGCGAACGAGAAGATGGCTTGGATAATTTCGGTAGGTATTAATTGGACAGGGCGAACGTTGCGTCCACGAGGGAAGCGACCAAATTTGGGGGAGAGGCTCATCACGAGGAGGTCAAAAGGGAGGAAACGAGATAATTTGCCAAGGGAAAAGGACCTCTGCGCAGCCATGTTGGCATGAAGGGGAGTAGCAACGAGTCAGAGGCAGAGGTAAGGGCAGGGAGAAAGGAGGCAGAGGCTGTTGGACTTCAACGTGTTCACCGCACCCAGCTATATAGGTGAACTAGCCTCGACGACAATTTCCATTCGGGAGTGCAACACATTGATCGATTCGCCGTTTGATTACGCCTATTGTTAATTTTTCACTCGACCCTGAGGGCACGATGCCACAGCAGTCAAAGCGTAGACGTAAAATCACTAGGTAGTTTCAAAATGGACAACGGCGAACACTGCCTTGACTGCGAAGCGCGCTAGAGCACCGGCAAACATGGTCGGTAGTCTCCAGTGCCAATCGCATATCCAAGAACGCTCTAGTTGTTGACAGCTTCGCGTTCAACAATCAATGGGCTGAAGCGGAAGCGAAATTGCGAAAATCAAATTGGAAAATGCGTAGCGCTTGTTTTGTCGGACGCTTTATGTATCAGATAAGATAAGCGAAGCGTGGGCTCCTATTATGGACCATGCGATCGCGTCGATGCAAACCATCTTCCAGACATGTCAGGGATTCTCAACCTCTGGGTCAAGTCGCCCGATACTCATTCGGAAAGACGGATAGACCCACATCTAACGGTCGAGCAGCTAAAGGTAAGTTGCCCCATATCATTGCCTGACAGGATGCTGAGAGTGTTGCTTGGATACCGTAGGGCAAACTTGAGCTGATCACTGGGATCCCAGCAGGAAACCAGGCTATTACGCTCCTGGAATCGGAGTCGGATCCTCGCGTTGTTGCGAACCTTGACGATGATACGAAAAAGATTGGATTTTATGGCTTGCGCGACTGGCAGGTTCTGAAGGTACGCCTGAATAGAACGTTGCTGTTGATCGCAGGCTAACATTGGTGGGCGAAGGTCGACGATACGAATCCTTCAAATACGTTAACGGGGCAACTAACGGATGTATCTCAAGTCGAAAAGTTTGAAATCAGTGAAACTGAATATGCAAAGAGGACAGGTGCGCGGAACGACGTCAATTTGAGCATCCTAGCTTACATTACCAGACAGCGTCCTGGCTTACAAGCAACGAAACAAAGTAGGCCGGTTTGCCGAGAACGCTGAAGACGAACCTACCAACGAGGCAATCGACGAGAACGTAAAGGTTGGAGCACGCTGCGAGGTCGAGTCGTCCGAAAAAGAACTCAAAAAGCGCGGCACGATACGATTCGTCGGCTCTACGAAATTCGGCAAGGGCATCTGGGTCGGCATCGAGTACGACGAGCCCCTGGGGAAGAACAACGGCTCGTACGTGTCCTGATTGCTCATTCGCACTTGTACTGACTCGACCAGTGTGCAAGGGGAACAATACTTCTCGTGCCGGGACAAATACGGGGTGTTCGTGCGGCCCGACAGGGTGACGGCTGGTGATTTTCCTGTGGAAGAGCTGGACTTGGACGAGGAGATGTAGAATTGCTGTATAATAGCTCGGTAAGCTGTAGGCTGGAAAAGAATAGAAGGAACAGGAAAAACATAGCCACCACGTGTGATTAATGAGTTTGGCCTTGTTGGGCCACCCCCCCACGACTCGGACGCGCGTCCTTTGGCCACCCTTATATACCGCCATACCGCCTCCCACTCGTCCCCCACCTCCCCCATTGTCCTCAACCATGGCTGATCCCAGCGGCGCACCACCCCAACCAGGCCCCAACGACGTCTCCACCGCGATCCTGCGGCCCAAGAAATCGTAGGTCGTCGTCGTGCCCCGATATCGAGGCGTTCCTGACAGAATTTGCAGCCCAAATCGTCTCATCGTAGACGAGTCGACGACCGATGACAACTCTGGTGAGTTCGGGCGTCAGCGTTCGTGGACGAGGTCTAATGCGGGCGACAGTCGCGACCCTCAACCCCAACACCATGGAGCTGCTGCAGCTGTTCCGGGGTGATACCATTATTGTCCGGTATGCCGCCTTCTTGATCTCTTTCGCGACAAAGTTCTCACAGATCGTCTAGTGGCAAGAAACGGCGTGACACCGTGCTCATTTGCCTGAGCTCTGACGACGTCGAGGAAGGCCGCATCCAGATGAACAAGGTCGCGCGTAACAATCTCCGCGTCAAGCTCGGCGATCTCGTCAATGTCCACCAGTGTCTCGACATCAAGTACGGAAAACGCGTCCATATCCTCCCCTTCGATGATTCGATCGAGGGTCTGAGTGGCAACATCTTCGATGTCTATCTCAAGCCCTACTTCCTCGAAGGTGTGCCCTGCCTTAATCGTCTTGAATGCTCATCCGTTTCTCATTCCTCCTGTCACAGCCTACCGACCAGTGCGGAAAGGCGATACCTTCCTTGTTCGAGGAGGTATGCGAACGGTCGAATTCAAGGTCATCGAAACAGATCCTGCAGAATACTGTATCGTGGCCCAGGATACCGTGATCCACACCGAAGGTGACCCAGTCAAGCGGGAGGACGAAGAATCAAATCTCGCCGAAGTCGGTTACGATGATATTGGTGGCTGCAGAAAGCAGATGGCCCAGATTCGTGAGCTCGTCGAGCTGCCTCTCCGCCATCCCCAGCTCTTCAAATCGATCGGTATCAAGCCTCCCCGTGGTATCCTAATGTTCGGTCCTCCCGGTACCGGTAAAACGCTCATGGCCCGTGCCGTCGCGAACGAAACTGGCGCCTTCTTCTTCCTCATCAACGGTCCCGAGATCATGAGTAAGATGGCTGGAGAGAGTGAAAGCAACCTCCGAAAAGCCTTCGAAGAGGCCGAGAAGAACTCCCCCGCCATCATCTTCATCGACGAAATCGACTCCATCGCGCCTAAACGTGAGAAGACCAACGGAGAGGTTGAACGACGTGTTGTCTCGCAGCTCCTCACCCTCATGGACGGCCTCAAGGCTCGCTCGAACGTTGTCGTCATGGCCGCCACCAACAGGCCCAACTCCATCGACCCCGCCCTTCGTCGATTCGGTCGATTTGATCGTGAAGTCGACATCGGTATCCCCGACCCCACCGGACGTCTCGAAATTCTTCGTATCCATACGAAGAACATGAAGCTCGGTGATGACGTCGATCTCGAGCAGGTACGTCTTCTTGGCTTCTTTCATCCCTGATTTCATACTGACCTCCCTGTCACAGATCGCCGCCGACACGCACGGTTACGTCGGATCCGATCTTGCATCACTTTGCTCGGAGGCTGCTATGCAGCAAATCCGAGAGAAGATGGACCTCATCGACCTTGACGAGGACACCATTGATGCTGAGGTCCTCGACTCGCTCGGTGTTACGATGGAGAACTTCCGCTTCGCCCTCGGTGTCTCGAATCCCTCTGCCCTCCGCGAGACCGTCGTCGAAGTGCCCACTGTTACCTGGGACGACATTGGTGGTCTCGAGAAGGTCAAGTTGGAGTTGCAGGAAACCGTGCAGTACCCCGTCGACCATCCCGAGAAGTTCCTCAAGTACGGTATGTCGCCGTCCAAGGGTGTCCTGTTCTACGGACCTCCTGGTACTGGTAAGACGCTATTGGCCAAGGCCATTGCCAACGAGTGTAACGCCAACTTCATCAGTATCAAGGTATGTTGTACTCGTTTCCTTCCTGGATCACTGGCTGACTGTTGTTGCGACAGGGTCCCGAACTGCTCACCATGTGGTTTGGTGAATCCGAAGCCAACGTCCGAGACGTTTTCGACAAGGCCCGAGCCGCCGCGCCTTGTGTCATGTTCTTCGACGAGTTGGACTCCATCGCGAAGGCCCGTGGTGGAAGCTCGGGAGACGCGGGAGGTGCTGGTGATCGTGTGCTGAACCAGATCTTGACGGAGATGGATGGTATGAACACGAAGAAGAACGTCTTCATCATTGGTGCAACCAACAGACCCGATCAAATCGATCCTGCCCTTTTGCGTCCTGGCCGTCTCGACCAGCTGATCTACATCCCTCTCCCCGACGAACCTTCACGGTTGTCGATTCTCAGGGCTGCTCTCAAGAAGTCACCTGTCGCTCCCGATGTGGACCTTGGCTTCCTTTCGAAGAACACTCATGGATTCTCTGGTGCCGATCTCACTGAGATTTGCCAGCGTTCAGCCAAGTTGGCTATCCGAGAGTCGATCGATGCTGATATCCGCCGGGCAAGAGAGAAGAGGGATCGGGAAGAGGCTGCTGGGGATGTGAAGATGGAGGAGGAGGAGGAAGAGGAGGAAGACCCTGTTCCTCAGATCACCAGGGCCCACTTTGAGGAGGCCATGCAGTACGCTCGTCGGTCCGTGCAGGATGCCGACATCAGGCGCTACGAGATGTTTGCACAGGTATGTTTCAATTATTTTGTTCCAGACGTGGGCGTGTTGCTGATAATCCTTGTAGAACCTCCAACAATCCCGAGGCTTTGGAAACAACTTCAAGTTCCCTGATTCTGGCGAAGGCTCTGGCACACAGGCTCCTGCCGCCACGTCCAATACTGGCTTTGCTGAGGATGCTGATGACGACCTATACGCATAGATGGATGATGATGATTCTTGATGTCTTTTCCTTGGCTCTTTTCTCTCGCATCGGCTTACTGTATCATGATTCCTACTTTTTTGCATCAAAACAATGTACATAATGAGTAAACGAAATTTCTAGATTCTTTTCTTTGCATCTGAGAATTGCGAATTCGAGCATGAGGCCGGCTTTTGTTTAGACAAAAACCTGTCGGCGTGCTGCCCGACGACGGCCCACCTTGATTTGGCCCATGGACGCGGTATTTTGCATACCAGAACTTGCGGATGTCATACTCCAAAACTTTCGCGCCCCATCCGTCTTTCAAGAGAAGTAGAACGTTTTTCTTCTCTCATCGAAAGTCTGGAGACTACAAGAGAAGACCCCGTTTCGATTGGACAAATTTAGCGCCGAAGCCGCAAGGCTATGCTGTACCGCAGCATTCCACTGCCCAAACGCGTCGCACCTATCACACTAGGCCATCAGGAAACCTACGAACTCTTTCCGAGTCTTTTGTGCTTTTTGGGTCCATTCCCCCACCAAATTTGGCTTAGCTTTTTGCTCCAAATAGGGTCAACTTATCAGCTTCTGGCTTTCTAGCTTTTTTCGGCGTGAGGGCGTATGACAGCGCTTGAAAAAGTACTAAAAGAGAATGTTACGTTTACAGCTAATTCAGTATCGATTTGCGCTCCGCTTTTGATTTTTGATTAGTTTTGGGGCCACCAAACACTCGGATTTGGAATAGTTCGCGGCGTCGTGACCTTGGTTGAAGTTGTGGAATGGTGGCAAGGAGCCCGAATTGCCTGGGCATCTCTTTGTTTGGGATAACGAGCGGATACTACCGTTGGCCAGGGGGACAAGGTCTGTTTTCAAGCAGACTTTGCCATATTCGGGTGATCATGTCGGGGTTTTGGGGGTCCTGGAAGAAGCTCTGGCACTCCGTGACACTAAATATCCTAAGCGCCCAGCATTTCTTTCGTGATTGTGAGCGCCGCATCCTGCCTACCGACTCTAAGCGCGCTGCGCCTAAGGGCGGGAATACTTGCGGCCCCAATCTCCTCTGGTAAGGTATAGTTTATCTAATCTAGAGTGTGTGCCCTTTCAGAGAGCAGTCAATAGAATGCTCGTGTTAATTAGAGTCATGCCGCTCCCATGATGCCAATTACGAGGCTGACATCATGATCTTGAAGAAATCATATTGTACCCGTACACAACATGGCTACCTCTTATCAGTTGCTCAAGATATTCGTCTCAAAGCCTGACACTCAAAATAACAGCGGAAGGAGTGTATTCAAATATTATACGCTATACGACACGNTTTTTTTTAGAGAAACGGCCAGGGACCTGGGCAAAATAGTAGGTATGAAAGTGACCGAGCGGGCGCTATCCCTGATGGGCCCTCCCCGACGACGCTGCGCCAACTGATGTCACTAGTATATAATTCGATATCGAGGTCACAAAACGTGACAGAACTCCATGAAAGGACCCCATCAGCTAAAATCCGACAGTTCGACTGGAAAAAGAGACCTTGTCCCCCTGGCCAGTGGTAAGCATTTATTTGTCCTGCTCCAAGATTAAACATCAAAAGTGTTGCGCGGAGCAATCTGGTCTATCGATACTGAATTAGCTGTACTGATGGCCTTGTGACTATTACGCCTTCCCTCCCACTCTCATCCCGATACCAATGTCAAGGGATCAGCCCAGCAACGTAGGATTCAAGTCACAGTCTTTTGGCCTACACCCCTCGCCCTTCAATATTCAGGACGGTCGAATAGGTGTGCCAAGGGCAGAACCAAGCTTGAGGACTGGGTCGGTGATACCTCGATTGCCTGCTTCCCAGCGGAATACCAGCGTCGAAAGTGCAAACCCACAACCATCAGAGGCATTCATCGCTGAAACCCCCTCTCAGTTCTCTTCCCAGTGGACGTATACGGCCGAAGAACTACTGTACACCTCACAGCATTTACCATTACCCTCCCATGGCTCTAACCCGGTGCCCAGGCCATCACATAAACTGCTTCCAGGATTGAATGTGGACCCCACACGTTCATCCGAGTCGTTCTTTCAACGAACTCCACTCTGGAATCGGCAGCATTATGTCGATGTCCCTAAGACCACTCCTCTTACATTCAATCCCCCGCCCCATGTTGCATCGTTTGACGGTGTGTCTTATCCTCGATTTATAGCACAAGTATTCATGGCTGTGATGCAGACCCATCTCTCGGCCTGTCACAAGGCTCGGTAGCGCCAGGCGCTTGGCCTCCTCCTTGTCATCATTCCTCACGACTCTCGACCCCAGATTCGACGCATCCTGTGGGCAGCTTGAATTGCTACAGCTATCGATCCCAGCAAGAGAACTGCATAGCCGGTTCTTCACACAGCACGATGGTCTCGACTTCTCCCGGCAGTGAAGATCTTCAACCACCTGCGCCGTTATCTGCAATTTATTTCAACGAGAATCCAGCCTCATTAAGGGCCCATTGTGGGGCAACCTCACTTTTCCGGGGCGCCAGCGGCTTTCGAATGAGGGATATGCATGTAACTGTGAACGCAGGTGAACTGGGCACGAGTAATAAGTCGATCGATGGTACGTCAAGTTGATTTCATCCTTGGATGGACGTACCTCGCTTAAATGTATCATGTTGCGGTGCTACGCGACCTTGCAGGTTGGGAGCTACTGCGATCGCACACGGCGCCCAATGCTCTCCACAACTCTGGTGCTCGATACGATGCTCCGAAGTGTGATGAGGACACCCGCGTCGAGGTCACTCGCGAACTTATGGGGTGGATCAAGGATCGTGGTCATCCTCAACGCTTGTTGTGCATGACTGGGGCTGCCGGCTCGGGAAAGTCTGCGCTGCAGCAGTCTATCGCTGAATGCTGCACAAAGGACAATATTCTAGGAGCAGCATACTTCATTTCCGCTGCAGACCCCAATCGAAACAGAGCATCCACCATTGTCCCGACAATCGCCTACCAGTTAGGATTGAATCATCCCACCTTACGGCCCTTTATCGCTGCTGAAGTGGAGCGGGACCCCCTCGTCTTCTCCCAGTCACTCGAAATGCAGATGGATGCGCTCGTTGTCCGTCCTTTTAAGAATCTTCGAAGAAGCGAGGAATGCGACATCTCCACCTTGCCGTATGCAATCCTCATCGATGGCCTTGACGAGTGCCGAGGCGATCTTCCGAGCACCGCTACGAACCTCGGGCGTGTCAAGGCCAGGTACAAGGCGGAAGATAGACAGGCGGAGTTATTAGCCGCTATCAAGAACTCCCTACTCAACAACGACCTCCCCTTCCGTATTTTCATTGCCAGCCGACCCGAGTGGGCTATTCATACTGCGTTGGGTATCGGTGGCTCTCTACACAGACTGGCATACCACATACAACTCAGTGACCAGTACGACGCGACAGAGGATATGCGTCGATACCTACGGAGAAGATTCCAGGATATCGGCCTCAGAATCGGTCAACCAGATTGGTTTACGGAAGGTGACATCGAGACCCTTGCGCAGGCTGGATCTGGGCAGTTTGTGTACGTTGCGACCGTGTCCAATTACGTGTCGGAACGTCGAGCGTCGCCTGTGCACAGGTTGAAGACCCTCCTCAACTGGACGCCAGGTGAAGGACAAGTGACACGACCATTCGAAGCGCTCGACATACTTTACACCAGTATTTTGCAGAGTGCAAAGGAAGCGTACGAAGCTGTTGATACCCACAGTGAACGCGACTTTCTCTTGCTTTTCAGGATGTTCCATCTGGACGATAGAGAAGGACTTTACAACTCTCAATCCGGCTCAAATCACATTGGTGCTGACTCTCTCTGTCCGCTGCTGAATCTCGAGAGCGATGCATTGGAAATCCTTACCATGGACCTCCGTTCACTTGTGTGTCTCAAGGAGCGGTCGGGTACCATGGAGCTGGTCGAGTACCACAAATCTTTGTCCGACTTCATGTCCCAACCAAGTCGCGCAAAGGATCTGTTCGTACCAGAGCCCCGCATTTACACACACCTCGTAAAGTGCTATATGCAATGGATCATCAAATCTCCAGAAGTCCACTCTCGTACGTGATTCCATTCAATCTTCATCCACGAACTCAATTCATGACCTGTGTCTAGTACCCCATGACCGAAAAGACATGTCAATCTCCGAGAGATGCCTAACAATTGCTGTTGAAGGCCTAGAATTCTTGAATGCCGCCGACGTTGCTATTGATGACGAAATCTTTGATTTCACCTTGAAAGGTGGGTGGGATAGAATCGACATGATACTATCGAAACCTTCGGGATTCAACCTCATCTTCATCGGATGGTGGCGCGCTTTGTCTTGGGCTGAGTGTCTTTGTGAAGCTGCTGACGCATTCAACGTGAGTACATTTCCTCTGCTTTCTTGGTATGAACTAACATCTTGCCTCCAGAAATGCAGACCTGAGGCGGGTGCAGTTATGAGCAAGTACGTTGAGAAGTGGAAGCGTTCTTTCGAGGAGAGAAAGAAACGCGACCCTGAAGCTATGGTCCGACGCTGGTATTAGTGAATCTAGCGATTCAGACTAGCTGCAGTTCTTCGAGTCGTTCTGTGATAGACCTTATTTACACTATAGTTGACTGTCATTCAAAGAGATTCACCATTTCTGATGTATTTTTCACCTTATTATGACTAGTCACTAGACCTAACGGCAAATCACAACCAGCAAGAATACGGCGTCTGCGTCTGCAGGCCCGATCCCTCTGCTCCCGACCCACCTTGCGCATTCTCGCTTCATACGTCTTTCTTCGACACGGCTATCGCTGTCCTTGTCCTCTTCCCAATTGAAACGTAAAAATCTTCGACAAACAACCTTACCTGTTCCCGGCTCCTCGGAACGTCGATGTCGAAGCGGCATGGGACTGGGAGGAGGCGGAAGAGGATTACGGCGATTGTGGTCACAGGGTCCTTCAGGGAATAAGAGGAGGTGCATTGCATCAATGGGCAGCCGTGCAAACGTACAGTTCGGAGGATGATGGTATTTCTTGATGTCTTGTCCCTATCTCTCCTCTCTTTCATAGGCTTACTCTATCACAATTCCTACTCTTTGCCAATGTACATAACGCGTGAACGAACTTTCGAGATTCCTTTTTTTGCGTAACGTGAACTTGAGCATGAGGCAGACTTGATTGGTGGACGTCATTTTTGATCTGAATATTTGTTATTCACGTGCATAAGCATTCAATCCTCGTTGCATTTGCTTGCGTTCGTTCATTCATCTCCCTCTCTCTCTCGTATTCGCTAGAGGTGCTCTGAGCATCCATTCCCTCTCTTTCCCTCTTTCCCGTCATTCTGAAATACACGCTCGTTCGCCGAAAAAGACGGACGATACGAGAAGCTATCACCAGTGATGGACACTCTGCAGGGGAACCGGCACCAGCACCAGCACCGCCTGAAGCCGCAGGAGATGCAGGGGGAAGGGGGGACGGCTACTAAGCCTCAGAGGCCAGGTGGTGGAGGGGTACCGAGGACGTTGTCGGCTGCTGCATTGAACCGGTTGACGAAGATTGCGCATGTTCCTAATCCTGTCGCGAATGTCGAGTGCGTTTTTACCTACCTTCGTACTCGGTTTTGGCTTGGTGCTTACGGACTGTCGTTTTTGATTGAATGAATTGCTTTACTGTTGAACGAATCGACGAACGAACGGGTTGCTGTACGAATCCCTACATGAATGAATGGATGCACGGGAAATAGATTCGTCCCAGCACGGATTCCGAGGAAGAGGAGGTTGCAGACGTTGGCTGTTGCGTGTTGGAGTGTTATGATTGTTATTACGACGTGTAGCTGGTTTTTCCTTTGGTGCGTTCCTCTTCCCTTTCCTTCTCTACCCGGATGCTAATGATTTTCTCCCCGCGTTGCTTTGACTTGCTTTCCCCGGTCCCCCACCCGCCACTACCGTCACCATTATCGCCGCCATGCATCTATCTGCCCGAAATGAATGGAACGGAACGGAACGAATGTAACCCACCTTGACCTAATCAAAACCGGACCCGCAGCTCGATACCTGCTCTGTGGCCTATCCTCTTCGTCTACTGGATCTGGGCGCGGTATATCGACAAGTGCCCTGAGCGGGGTGGGAGGGCGACCGAGTGGGTGAGGGAGTCGGCGTTTTGGAAGTACTTTGCGGACTATTATCCTATTTCGTGAGTTTTATGTGTTCGTTTCATTCATCTACCCACCATGATACCCCTCCTGTGTGATTGAGCTGCCGAGTGCCCTTGGCGCGGACCCTCTTGTCCATTTGTTTCGTCTCTAACACTGGCTCCTCGGACTGACTCGAATGTCGCGCTTTGTCTAGGTTTATGAAGGTACGCATCCGTTGCGCCCCTTTGGTGCATTCAAGGAACTTTTCGTTGATGCTGTGTGCCATTGTAGGAAGCGGAACTTCCTCCAGATAGGTCATATGTGTTCGGGTACCATCCGCATGGTGAGCTCGTCCCTCGTTCTCAAGTTTCAACCACCCTTTTGCTTATCGGTACGGATTTAGGGATTATTGGAATGTGAGTGCATCTGGGTGGGCCTCTAGAGCATAGAAGGAAGTAACTTACTATGGATTTCCTGGGGCGGGCAGGGGGGCGCTTGTCACGTTTGGTACAGAAGGTACGTTTCGTTTTCCTGTCTCTCTCCATCCCGGCATACACTCAACGGTGGTGTCTTACAGCCACTGGATTCTCGAAAGCTTTCCCTGGAATCAAACCACGACTATTAACCCTTACAACCAACTTTAAAATGCCATTCTACCGGGACATTCTACTTGCGATGGGTATTTGCAGTGTCAGCAAACAGAGCTGTTCGAATATTTTGGAGAGTGGGCCTGGGGCGGCGATTACGATTGTGGTGGGAGGTGCGGCGGAGAGTTTGAGTGCGCATCCTGGGACTGCGGATTTGACTTTGAGGAAGAGGTGGGTGCCAGTGTTCTTTTTTTCTGGTCTGGCTTCGTGTTCCCGCTTCTCCGTTCTCTGCCCTTTCGTTTTTCATTGTCTTTTCGAGGGGATGTGGAACTGATTCCGATTCGCTTCCTACCCTAGGCTCGGATTCATTAAGCTGGCGATTACGCATGGAGCGGATTTGGTACCCGTGTTTTCGTTTGGGGAGAACGATGTAGGTGTGACTGTATTATCCATATTCGCAGGTGCTGAAGTGGGTTTGTAGATATACCAACAGATGCCCAACGAAAAAGGGACGACAGTATACGCCTTGCAGAGAAAGTTCCAGTCGATATTTGGGTTTACGTTGCCTCTATTCCATGGACGTGGTCTTTTGAACTGTGAGCTGCCTGACTTCCATTGAACTACCACATGTTCTGACGGACGTGAATTTTAGACAATGTTGGTCTCATGCCTTACCGACGGCGGATTGTAGCAGTCAGTAAGTACACTCGTTACCTTGATTCGTCGCGCTTTCGGATCCATTTTGTTTACGGCGACTTCTTTCTGCTGTGCAGTCGGGAAGCCTATTCATGTTACACAACGTGATAAACCGTCGCTGGAAGAGGTTAGAGAAGTGCAGGAGAAGTATATCGAAGAGTTGACTCGGTACGTTTCTGTCGTTCTTGTTTCTCTCTCTTCCTCCCTGCCCGTGAAACACTGGGTATATTGACGAAATTTGATTATTTTTCAGGATTTGGGACACGTATAAAGACGAGTTTGCGAAGACGAGGGTTCGGGAGTTGAGATTCATAGACTGATTACTACTTTCGCTTTAATTCTTGGTGGAACTTCTACAGACACGACCGGCTTATTCGGTGCGTGTATTAGGGAAAATACTATACTCTTAGACTCTTTCAACCTCCCAGCCCAAGGAGTCAGGTTGACGAGATTGTACTCGAAGTGATGGCCAGGCTATGCGACGTAGGCGGTCGATCGATTCCTCCCGGAGCTGGGCGGCGATGAGAACTCCATGAGCGCTGAGCGCTCGCTCACTCTGCGCCCTGGCCTTTCTCTCGTCGTAGAGCTGACCCTGCAAACAGGCAGCGCTGAACGTGCCGATCGCTTGCCGACGTGCAGCGGGCGGTACATATTACAGCACCTCTCTAGCATGTCCTTTCCTACTCATCCTATTCTTCCCCCGCGCTCTTCTTTCCTCTTCTCGAACATCAACTTGAAATCATATGGATTCCGGTTTTGGCACTAGCCCTATTGACGATGAACTTCCTAGCAATGACGAGTTGCGGCCTTTCATGAGAAGTTTGTTTGCCGCTGTGCATCTTGACTTCCTTGCGGTTGGTATGTGTGCCCTTCTGGAATGGAATACGTTTAATCCCTTTATGAAGCGCTCATAAATTGCTTTTTTACACTGACAGGCATTCAACTCGCTATATGCATATACAGCGTAGCGATATACAGAACTGCTCCCAAGGATACGAAGAAACGAAAGCGGATTTACTTGTTTATAAGCTTTCTCATTCTTATCCTATATTTCCTTTCGTCCTTGCCGAATACCCTCAATCTTGGGAGGTCTTTGACTTATGGGCGGTTCTCAAATTTCCTTACGAGTGAGGGGAATGATGCGTTGGATGTGTGCGTGTTTTTGGGCAATTTTGTTGGAGATGGGTTGTTGGTGAGTGGATTCACCTTTCTACTGGGCCCGTCATATTGATGTTATGGTCAGCTTTACCGCTGCTATTGTATATGGACCACGCGTCGGTGGATCCTAATCTTACCGTTCGTCGCATACTTGGGTTCCATCGGTTCGTGCATCCATCAATTTTTATCAGTCGTACATGGCCACCTCTTAATACGAGAACTCTCTCCTCTTCTTTCTAGCGTTCGCGTTCACTGGCTTCTTTGCCAGGAATATAACGCCGGTTCAAAGCCTCAGATTCGTGGCAGCCTGGATCCTCCTCTCCGTCTTTGTCAACGTCTCGCTCACATCCCTGATATGCCTCCGAATTATTCGAACAAGACGCCATTTACAGAGCCTCAAAGTCTTTGAACCTAAGCACCTTGCAAGGTACACAGGAGTCATGGCCATTCTCATTGAATCTGCGTTACCTCTCTCGGTTTCGGGAGTTGTTGTGGCTCCCTTTTTTATCGGCGAAGGCGAGGTCGTGGAATCTGCCTTCCCTGCTGTTGCAACGATCTGGTATTTCTTCAGCGTGCGTCTACCTTCTTTCTTTCTTGATCGAGCTTCTGCCTGTCAGTGAGCAAGTAATTGACTGACTGTTGGTGATGTACCTTACAGGCTCTTTGTCCGCAACTCATTATCTTCAGGGTGATGATTGGAAGTTCGTACTTGAACCATGTTAATGGTGGTCAAAGTTCAGAGAAAATTTCTCGGCCAATTGCGTTTGCGGCGTGTCCGGCAAAAGATGATCTAGTATCTCAATCTGACAGCCATGGAGTGTCTGAGTCAGGTAGACGTGCTTCTAGTAGCCATAGAGATAGAGAGGGATCAATGTAAATATCCAAGATGGATTCCAAGCGTGGGGTAGTTGCCGTGTTTTATTCGGTCTCTCGATCCCAGGCAATACTACACGCACTCACTCACACACATTCAAGGTGGTACCTGGAGAGAAGAAAATCGTTCGCTCTATGGGCTACTTGTGACTGAGCTCATTCTGCTGGATCAACAACTTTAATGAAGCCAAATTCCAGCAAACAACCACAACTTAATCAGGTTCTGCGCCTTTGCGGTAAACGTTCACCTTCTACTGCCAACCACACCCCCAGTGCATCACCCTCCGAGTCTTCATGATGGAAATTGAGCAAGTAAGTCGCTCTCTGGTAGATGATGTACCAATTGAGCCTGAAAACAATGTCTAGACACCTCAGCATGGCCCGGGCAGCCAGTCAAGCGCCGATCTTGCCGATCGATGCCCGTCAGAAATCCTACAGCTCGTATTTTCTATGGCGGTCGAGGCCACCTGCAAGGACATTGATCTTGCGGAGGAGACTCACATTCGAGTGACCATTCGCTACTGCTCTCAAGTCTGCAGGTCATGGCGGTTTGCTGCGCGTGGCTATTGCCCACTCTGGGTATACGCTATCGACTTCCAGAGAGACTCCCCGGAAACCATTGGAGACCTCCTCAGGCTGTCTGGGTCCTGCACCATCAGAGTAGGGCATCGTGCATCTCCCTTATGTGTCCGTAGCCGGAGTGACCTCAGAGTTCTCGACTTGCTCAAGGATCACATCCTCCGCATTCGGGAGTTGAACGTCGAGTTCACCACAGATCACAATGTCCTGTATGATGCGAGCTGGATACTTAGACACCCCAGGGCTCCTTTGCAAGTGGAAACGCTTCGATGGTTCGGACCTATGTTTTGCCAAGAATCAGGCGCCTCCTTCGGCGATGAGATCCACCCCATTCTAGCTTTACGCAAACTGGACCTCCGAAACACCGACTTCCAGCCGCTCCATCACATTCCCTTATCCCAACTTTCTGAACTGGCTATTCGGCAGTTCGTGTCGGCACACAGGTTGGCTGCTGCGGAATGGCTGGAGGTGCTGCGATTTACGCCCCACCTACGATTCTTATCGATCCAGGACGCCATCGCTTTACAACACAATCCCTTCCCGTTGACTACGCAGCACGCACACCTCTCCAATATGCAAGTCGTCTCTTTAGGGGACAGTAACTCTATGGATTCATTACTCTCTTTATTCGAACATATCAACATCCCATCAAAGTGTGGTGTCCAGCTCCGTCTTCCACCCTCCAGCAAATACTCCCCTCCTAATTTTTTTCAGTTCTTTGCAGTTCGCCTGCTGTCTCTTGTCACCCATTTCTGCCCTAATGGCCGTAATACCCCTCCAGTCGAACTGACGATCAGACCCGGTGCGGAATATCCTTTGGCCCTTGGCACAGTTCCTAACCCCGACGTCACGCTTGATTGGAATCATCCCTCTTATGACGAAAAGCAAACATCGAAGTACCTCGCAACAACACGATTTCCTCCTTTCAGTATCAGTCTCAAAACTCTGACGGGAACGGATCATTACAACGCGATTTATCTCCTCACAGCCCTTCTTACAAAGATAGAAAAACTGAACATCACCTTTGACGCTAGCCAAGACGCCAACAGCCTATCAAGCCAATATCTCGCTCGATTGAAACCGCTGTTTAGAGAAATATTCCACCAGACAAGAAAGGTCAAAACTCTTACGTTGAACGAAGGGGCCATTATCGCAGTGTTGCCTGCGATTAATGATCGCTTCACGGAGGAATATGTGCACGCCCCGAATACTGCCAATCCTGGAGCCGGGGTCATTACCCAGCTTCGCAAGGTACCATACCTTCCTGCGTTATCTACCATCGAACTCTCAGACCCTGACATGGCGCTGAGTCAAGTTGCGTCTGGTAGTTTGAGTGGTTTTGTCAAGTGGAGGCGGAGTATCCGCTACTTGGTCCGCGCCAATTTTGGCTCTGCCAGAAGCGCGGCTCGCCATGGAATAATCGGCCCTAATATGCTGTATCATTTGGCCTCAAGATGACTGAACGATTCAATTTATCCCCTGGGTTCATCGTCCTATTACATCTTTGATTCCCTGTGAATTTGACTCCGGTAGGACAGGCAAGTCATCTACATACCCTAAGAAAGTCGATGTAGATATGGCTCGATCGAGTTTAGTGCACGAGGTGATTAGCTCTATTCAGCACGAGGCAAAGAGAACTATCGTGGAGGGGTAGTTAAAATACTATCATGTTGTGAAGGAGACCGGCGTTTCCACAATTCTCAAGCCCCCAGTTGTTCAATCCTCCCTTCCAAAAAGCCAAGGCTCTAAATCGCTACCCCACCATCTTCGCCCGGTCAACCAACCTCCGGCCTTGGCCCCTCTTATTCTCCTCTTTCCTCATACCCCTTCTACGACTAGTACGGCGACGTAGATCCCAGTTCTTCTCCTTTGAACCTCCCGGTATCTTAAAAATCTGGCCGATCTCCTCCCATTCCACCATGTCATTTCGCCGTATGCTTTATGGATTTCGTTTCACGAATATATTCGATGCCAATTTAAGGTTCGCCAAGACTGTTCACCGTCATCATTGACATCGAACGACGCACGTTTCCCTCGAGGCCTACAATGCTCTATTCGCGGGGATTCCCCTTGAAACACTTTCGTTGGAGTTTGCTATCGATGGGATCTTGACAGCATTGCACCTGCCCCTGCATGTCGTGCCTCTCCGGGGTGGCCATGTAACCATATGTGGATTAGACCCCTACCAATGAAACTCAATCGGGATTTTCAAACCACTGCTTCTTCTACGCCACCTTGAAGCCACCCTTCTGGCTCCAATATAACGGCGCCAATCAGCCATGCGGAACTGAAAAGTGGGCACCAAGCACACCTTGAGCCGCCTTGACGGTAAGTCCAGACTGCTTAATTTAAAGGGCTTCTGCTGGGAGATAGTCCTAGTGAGAAAGATCAGACGTATTTTTTTGCGATGGGCGGACGACCGACTTGGTAGATAACGATAATAGAAAAACGGAGTCTCCCCATTTGTATCTTTGTGTTGGATAAAAAACAGGCTGTGCTTTTTTGGCTGGGAGGGCACGGCAACCAACAAAGATGGAAATGGTAACTGATGTTTCGCCTCGAGGGATGTTCGTGGCAGAGCATAAGAGTCGAAACTGTGGTCCGCGTGTAGTAGAGTGGAGGAGGCAGTATTATTGACGCCCATCGTGCCCGCTGCCTACTGAACCGAAGGGCCGTCCGCGTGAACAAACGGATGAATGTGAGTTGACAAGGTCCAGAGAAGACGGAAATATGATTGGCCACGGAGAAAGCCAGCAGACAAACATGAGTTGACAAGGTCCAGAGAAGACGGAAATATGATTGATCACGGAGAAAGCCAGCAGGCAGACAATCGGAGGTCAAGCTGTGTGTGAGGGATGACTGTGCAATTTAGGCGCTAAAAGAGCTGTGCGGGTGCTATGGCCAATTTGGAAACCGCCTGTGCATACTCACAGGCCGACTAATCACTGGCAGCAGCGCAGGTTGTGAAAGTGGTAGCAAACGAGAAGCGAGGACTCAGCTGGCGAAAAAAGCGATCTTTTCACTTGGTTCACTTTAGCTCCTCACGTCTCCACGACCTCGCAATCTAGAATAGACTCTGATTCTCTACTCACGGAAGGAATCCTAATCTATCTTAATCTACTCGAAACACTTTCGGAGTTTATTATCAATGGCAGCTTGATAGCCCCCGACGCTGCAGGTGCAAACCGTGACGGACACTGAAGCGGTGAGGGAGGGAATGAGGCTCTCGAGGTCTCGAACCCCAGGTTTATAACCACAAGCGTGCCTTTTGGAGCATCTTTGAAGCAAGCGCTTCTCTTCCGTGTCAACCATCCTCTTAGGCCTTGACAGACGTGCCTATTCATCATGGAGAACCCAAAGAAAACGATTGCGTTAGTCCCGCTTGTACGACTGCCTCCGAACTCCATTAGCTGATACTCTGGCAGGATTGTAGGAGATAGTGGGGTGGGGAAGTCCGCGGTACGCATTCGTGGGATTTCAGCACAGCTTCCTGACCTAATATGATGTATTTTAGTTTATTAACGCTCTCTTCGGCGAGGAAGTTGCCCAAGTCAGCTCTGGGACGTGCATGTGCACCCGGACCATTGAGGAGTTTAGCTACGAGCGAAAAGATGGATTAGTGTTGTCACTCGTGGATACACCTGGATTCAACGGCTATGATCAGGACTCCAAGGACGTGAAGACAGATACTCAGATTCTGCAGATGATGTCTGATTTTCTCAACGCACAGTAAGCAGCCTCCTACCACCAGAAGTATAATGACTGACCTATTGTGAAGGCGAGGCAAGCTGAAAAGCTTCACTGGCATCGTCTTTCTCCATTCCATAACCACCTCAAGTTCATTACCTCAAAATTCGAGGAAGTTCATGAGGACGTTCAAAAGGCTCTGTGGTGATGGGCTGAAGAATGTTGTCGTAGTCACAACCAGATGGGACGAGTCTTGCGACGACGAGGAAGCCCTTCATGAAGCCGAAACGGCGGAACAATCGCTTCTAGAATCTCCGGGATTTCTGAAAGATCTCAGCGATGCGGGTGTTCAATTCTTTCGCACCGGCCATTTTGGTGGCAGTGTCCCCCAACCTTCGAGAGATCAATACCAGCCCCCAAGTACCATCGTAGAACGGTTGCTTGGTCTCCAGACCGATGGAGCGGATAATCAGGAGCGTTATGCGGTCGAAGGAGAGACGATACAAGAACCTGACAACATAGATAGTCAGGAGCAGGGGGTCGAAGGCATGGCAATACAAGGACATGGCGTCGGTTTCGAACCTGAAAAGGTGGATATTCAGGAGCAAGCTGTCGAAGGGGAAGCAATCCAAGGACATGACGCCAGCCTCGAGCTTCACGTGGTGGATATATATGAACAGGCGGTCGAAGGAAAGGCAATGCAAGACCCCTGTGACGCTGGCCCCTTAGTCCCAGTGAACGAGCCCGGTCCTCCCAAGCAAGATCTCAGCGGATACATGGAGCATATCTGGAAGACCCTCGAAGACTTGAAGTCTGCAACGAAGATAGCCAAATCGGAGCAGGTGGAGACGAATGAAGACCTTAAGCGGCGTGTCGACAAATGGGAGGGATTTCTGGGCGAATTTTTCGCTCAGTGGAGGGCTTTGGAAGACCGACAGAAGGTACGCCGCTTTCCAGCTCTTGAGTGATCAATGTTGAATGCTGAACGCTAACATTAAATGATTATCTCAGTCCTCGATCGCGGATCAGCTCGTATCTTTCGGAGCTAAGCAGGAACAAGAGTTGAAGAGCGCACACTCAGAAATGCTCGAAGCTAGCCGGAAGGTGTGCGACGACTTATCGGCCGGGTGGCAGAGTCTTCAGGAACGTGAGCGCAAGCTCAATGATGACTTGAACGAAGCTCGAATGAAAACCGTAGGCCTTCATGCCGACAAGGCCATGCTTTTACAGGAGCTGAACGCAGTCAAATCTGCACTTGCTGAGCAGATGGCTCAGCTAGAAATCATGAAGGTGGAGAGCGGCAGCATCTACGTTTCAGGTCTTCGCTCTCAACTCGAAGAGGTGAAGGACGACCGGGATCTCGTCAAGGTATCTAAGCTCGAAACAGAGCTCGAGCTTGAGAAAACGAGGGAGGTGCTCAAGGTGACGAAGGAGGAGCTGGAAACCCAGGCCCTCGAATTGTGTCACCTCAGGGACCAGGTTCAATCCCGAACGATTGAGAGTGATCTCCGTAATGAGCGAATTACCTCTCTGGAGACTGAGGTGGAGGAAGGGAGGAAGAGATCGGAGCAGCTGGCGCAGGAATCAGCTTGCCTGAGGGACCAAGTCCAAGCGAAGAGTGCCGAGAGCGAGTTGTACACGCAGCAGATCGCTTCTCTAAAGGAGGAGCTAGAAGAGTGTCACAGCATCAAGGCCTCTCAACTCGGGACTCTCGAGAGAGCGAGGAAAGAGCTCGAGGAGTCAAAGGAGGGGTTAGAGCATGAGGCTCGGCGATCGGCTCGCCTAAAAAAGCAAGTTCGAGTGAAGACCACCGAGAGCGAGCTCCAAACGCAGCGGATCGCTTCTTTGGAGATGGAGTTGGCGGCAAAGCAGAAGAGCTCGGAGAAGAAGGTGCAGGCATTGACTCATCTGAAGAGGCGATTGCAAGATGAGACCCAGCGGGTCGCCTCTCTGGAGACTCAGTTGGAGGATGGAGAGAAGAGGTCGCAAGAGCTGGTGCAGGAAGCAACTCTCCTGAAGGATCGATTTCAAGCCAAGATCACCGAGAGCGAGCTCCATACGCAGCAGATCGCCTCTTTGCAGATGGAATTGGTAGTGGAGCAGGAGAGCTCGGAGAAGAAAGTGCAGGCATTGACTCGTTTGACGAGGCAACTGCATGATGTGACCCGGCGGATCGCTTCTTTGGAGACTGAGTTAGAAGATGGGAAGAAGAAGTCGCAGGAGGTGGCTCAGGAAGCAACTTGCCTGAAGAGCCAAGTTCGGGCCAAGACCACCGAGAGCGAGCTCAATATGCGGCGGATCGCCTCTCTAGAGAAGGAATTGGCGGTGAAGGCGCAGAATTTAAAGAAGCCATTGCAAGAGAGGCTCCAGCTCGCTTACGAGAAAGCAGGTTTAGGCCAAGGCAACTGGGTATATGTCCCATGTTGAAGGCGCGTCGTTCCGACTCGATTGGCGTCTGGGAAAAAATCCTGCTTTCTACGCAGTCAAGATTCCCAAGTTATTGTTCGATCCGCTCAACCGTCACCATGTCTATGGACCTTCCGACCTGCTATTAACCACACTTCATGACTCATTATATGGTCTAACGTTTCCTATTTTTAACTGGATATGTGTCTTTTATGCGAGCCGTTTTTAGTACATCATTCCCCACATATTTTCGTTTCGCGCTGCGCGGCGTCACGCTGTTTCTCTTTTATGCTTCGTCCATCATGTGCGTCGTGCTATGTCGTTCTATCTTTCTTTACTTTCATTTTTGTACCATATGCATGCATTTTCTTTTCCAAGCTTCTCGTTGTATATATTCTGGCCTTCGAGGCCTCAATACTGGATTGACTACGCAAATAGACCGTGTTATGTATGTAAAAGGTTCTCGTTTTAATCCATCGCAAGCTGAGCCAGCCTCTACCCATAAACTTGAACATAGTTGGGTTATGAAGCAGTTGACGCTTGCGCAACTGGTTTCAAATTCTTGTTGAACGGAGATGGAAGAAACATCCCGCGATAGGTTTTATGACACCGATGGCATGAATGGATGCTTACACAATAGCAGGCCGGTGGGCAACTGCGAGGGGGCCCATGCTGGCGATTACGAATTATAGAGGTCAATTAGCAAAGTTCATCCAGGCGACACAAGAAAAGGGCTCAATCAAGCGGGTACAGAGGTAATATACAGTATGTAGGAAGTCCAAAAGAATTGGCTAGTAAACAGGCAAATAAATACGTAGAAATAATTCACAGTTGACGGGTCTAGGAAGAAATGTGTCTTTAGTACATTGATAAAAGAGCGTACTTTTCGGGAAACCTGCTCCCGTCACAGATCAGACGACTGCACATCCACCGGCCCAACGGAAGATATCCAATAATTGCGGTGGGTCGACTCCGACGCTTATTGTCGGATTACAAACCCAGAGTCCAGTGAGCTGGTACTTTACGCGCAAAGTGATCCAATTGGGATGTCGCCCAAGTCTAGTTTCGATGTCAGGGTTCGTGGACAACGTTGATAATGCACTCCATTCTTGGGACTCAGTATGTAATCAGTACTGTCGGCACTGCTCTGAGGAAGCCAAGGAATTCGATCCTGCTCGCACGTCATCGTTGCGGACGATATATCGTGCATTATGTCTAGTATACATGTAGGAAGTGGGTGGAGGATTGGGCTAAATACACATGATGTCACGGGAAAGAATTTACGACCCATTTAATCCGCCAGGAAAGGGTCCTTCAGCAGCTCCTCAGCCGAAGGTCTTAACTCGGGATCAATCGTTAAACAACGTCTCATGAAGTTCAGCAGATCTGTAACCTCATTGTCCGGTATTCGGCCTCTGAGCCCAGAAATTCGCTGCTCTAGATCTCCCAAAGCTGGTAGCGGGGTAGAGTCGAGCTTGCGTAGCAATTCACCTGATAGTACCAGAGGGGCACCAAGTATCAGCAACTATCGAGAATCATTGGAATTGAGAACCATTACCAGACTCATCGAAGAATTTATCCCTCGCGCTGCATCGATCCAAAAATGACGCTGGGAAGGGCCCTAGCAATTCCTGCATCCGCGCAAGGTGGACGTCGGTGAGCGTCATACCATGTGGGAGGCCAGGGATGTGGAAGATCCCGCTCGAATCAATGCGATCAAATGACTTTCATAGGGACAGGGCGTAAGACGAAGATTGACGGTATATGACAGCCAAGGTACTTACCAAGCATCCGACCATCCATATATCCACCTGCCAGCCCCAGGGACAGCCAAGAATTACTTCGGGTGACTTCAACAGTGTTGGCATTACTGACGGAAACTGGTTTGTTTTTTCCATTGGTATGGCTATGGTTGGATTGGGTTCCGGATTAAGTTTAAGTGATCATAAATGGGACGAATGATAACGCACCGACTCCGAAGTCACCAAGTTTGAGACGAAGCCTGTTACGGTCGGGTAAGTTGAAAGGCGGCAAAGGTTCCGACATGACTGTGATGATGGGATCCGAGGAGATGTTGGGTTCATGGCGAGTAGGATACGTCCTCGAGGGATGCTCAGCGAGATACTTCGCTATGGCCTCGTTCCGCAACCCAACACCAATGAATATATTATTGGACTTGATGTCTGTAAGAAGGTCACAATCTGCCGGTGAGTAGAGAGCAACTGACTTACCAGTGTGAACAAGACCGGTAGCGTGAGCATAGCTTACTGCTAGTAGAACTTGCCGAACGATGTTCCTGAGCCCTTCCATGGAGAACCCGAAATTCCTCCCTTCGCTTCGTTCAGCCTCAACATATTCTTCCAAAGATAATGAAAGGGGTTCTAAGACGAGGCAGTAGTGAAGACCGTGCATATCGCCGTAGACGAACAGGTCAAGAAGGAGAGTGCAATACGGCCGACCAGGGTGGTTCGTGTCTCCATTATCAAGAGCAAACAAGGCTGGCAGCTCGAAAGACTCCTTGCGTCCGATAGCCCTGGTGACAGCCGAAGTGAGAATTTTGATTGCGACAAAGGATGTTTGAGAGCTATCTGGTGATGAGAAAGTAATCGAGGCATGAAGGGGAGCTGTACGCACGAATTTTCGAGTCGGCGGGCAAGCCAGACACTCGCTTCTTGGCCCCAGCCAAGCTTGCGCACAATCTCGTAGTCTCCTTGACCAGGGCCGGGCTCCCAGAAAGGCTGACGACCGCGATTAAGGTCCGTAAGCTGCTGACCCAGATGTAGGGAAGCGTATCCGGGGGCAAAAGGGGGTTTGAACATGTGAGGTTCCTCGTCGCAAGTGAACTCGACCGTAGCGTCCAATTCGCCATCCTCAGATTCATGCAGCGTGAGTACGACGTCCCCCGCTTTGGCGGGCTGTTTGATGGGTTCAACCTCATTGGATTCGCAGGGGTTCGGAGAGATGGTGGGACTTCCGGCTGGGGAGACCATTTTTTCGAGGAGTGGCGGGCTGGGTTTCGCAATTGACTTCCAAATGCAAATTGGATTGCCGCCGCTTAATTTGTGTTCGGCGATCATCATTGCCGGGCATCCGGATGACATCGGCAGGGGCGGGACGCCTACCATACCTTGTGTATTGCTTTGTTTGTTTCCCAATCATCAGCCTGACCGTTTGCTCAATAAGCGAGCTCGAGAATGCTACCTCATTCTTTGGCGGCTGTTCACAAGTCCAGGCGCTTAACGAGTTCCAAATTCCAGTGCGGCCGTAATGCCCCCCGAATCCTCTCCCTTCTCTATCGCCCGGAAGCGCTTTCAGGCCGGGTCCCACATGACGGACCTCAGCAGGCCGAGCACATTTCAGTTCCGTTCAGGGGAATCAGGGCAATTACTGGGTAACTAGGGCAAATGCCGCCGACGCCTAAGGGTTCAGGTCGGAGCCGAACAGGTATATTACAGGACCTTGCCTTCACAAATAGTGTCTTGTGAAGCTCGACGTTCAACTTCTATGGCAACGGAATGTTCAACCTCCCTCTCCACCACGACTTCGAAGACGCCGTCGAGAACTCTTTCATTACGTCTTTCTCTTCCTCGAGCGGGCGAAAAAGCACTCCCAAAGCTGACTTGCAGCAACCCTGACGGTTGGTGTGCTCAAGCTGAAAGTGAACTTGGACCCTCCACCGCATTGACTAACCCATGCCACGATTCTGCGCAGTTTACCCCCGCCGAAGTCCTCCAGACCATTTTTTCTCTCGCATTGGAACCCAGTTGTAGCAACTACGACCTGGTTGAGAAGAACCTCATTCGAACCACCATCGTCTCCTGCTCTCAAGTTTGTCAGTCGTGGCGCTTTGCAGCAAGAGGGTACAGCATCCTTTGGGTGCATGCGGCCGATTTGCAGTTCTTCAAGAATTACGAAGTCATCAAGGATTTTCTGAAGCTCTCCGAACCCCACCTTATCGACATCGGCCACCGTTCAGCACCCTTTCGAGTCCATCGTAGCCAAGACCTTCGAGTTCTCGATCTTCTTTGGGGTCATGCACATCGCATCCGGGAATGGAACATCGAATACTGTATCGGGTATAGGGTTGAATACGATCCGACGTGGCTTTTCAGCAGTCAAGGAACATCCAATGTGGAGACCTTCCGCTGGGCGGGACCAATTTCGACCGCTGGAGGGGATGATTCATTTCTGCTACTGAGCAAGCAGCTGCGCAAACTCAGCATCCAGCATACGGACTTTCCCATTCATCGTTCCGCGTCAACCTGGGATCAGCTCACGGAGCTCTCCATTCGCAATGTCAACACGAAGCTACCAGTGGAGCAATGGCTTCAACTGCTTCAGTCTACACCCCACCTCGAGTTTCTATCCCTCCACGATGCTATACAACGCCGGCCGAACGCCATTTCGCCAATCGAACTGCCACATTTGCGCGTTATCTCGCTTGGAGACAAGGCCTCCATATCCGCCATCACCCGGATACTAAGGCACGTCAAGATCCCATTCACATGCGCTGTTGACTTGGGCCTTCCTTCGCTGAACTCACGCCCCCCTGCTCTTGCCGTGGAAGTCGGTCTCCTTTTCCTGGGTCGATTTGCGGCGTCCCATTCACATGGCATGAAAATCCCCCAACTCGAGCTCAGCATCAAGCCCCGCTCGTCAACGTATCCCATGGTTCTCGGAACTGTGCACAGCCCCGAATCGGAGCTAGACTGGAACCACCCTAAAGGCGGGACGAAGAAAGTGTCGCACTACCTTGAAAGTATCCGCTCTTCCTCGCTGCATTCACCATCGAGTGTTGGTGTTCGAAAACTCCGCAGAGCTGAGCTGGTCCAAGCATGCGTTGCTCAGGCCGCGCTGATTGGAACATCAACCATCTTTCGGATTACTGTTGAAGATCCTCACATCGCAACCCAGAAATCCCCCGAGTTCTTCACGTCAAAGGGTGGATTTCCGTTTCTGTTGCAACACATGAGGCGATTGACGACCCTTGTACTGGACGAAGGGGCGATTCTTACCGTGCTACCAGCTATACAAGGCCTGAATTCGCCCAATCCTTCGTCCTCTTCAGGGTTAATATCCCGCCCACAGCCCATATCTCCAGCTCCTTTACTTCCGGCTCTCAAGCTCATTCAGCCAGAGAACGCGAATTTGGACTCGGATAGCCCAGCTGCGAGGATATTGCAACCATATGTCGAATGGAGGAGGAAGATAGGGTACCCGGTGAATGTGCTGTCGTTTGGGGTTGCGACCAGTAGTAACGGGGAGGAATTTGGTTGTTTTAAGAGCAGTGCCAGTGCTTCAAAACGACGTGGGATGGTTGGATTTTCTTTTGCAAATGGGCGCTGATTTTATGAGCTGCCCCTTCTTCATCAACACGCCCCGCTAATTCATTCATTTGTTCACTTATCTGAATCTCTGAACCAGCATTCTTATTTCTCTCGCCTTGATCCCCATTCCTTCAGTTTCATTCCACATTTAGCATCTTGTTTGGGGTAAGGGTTTTACATTTATCAATCGACGTGATGTATTTTGTAGTACGTACTCCTAGAAAATCTTTTCTGACACGTTTCTGACGTGAGTAGAACAAATCCAGATTGGCCGCGAGCCAGAGGTGCCCCACACAAAGTTCCATATTGTAGCTCTTGCGGGGCGATCTGCACAGCCTAGTGGAACTTCGCAAATCCATACCGGTGCTATCAAAAAAAAAAGTAAGAACAATCCAGATATCACCGTCGCCTACTCGCTGATCATAGTTGACTCGGCCAGGAGTCAACTTTGACTGAATGTGACAACATTTTTTCATGGAATATGTACAGCATACTACGAATCGTTCACTGCCTTTGGGTAATGTTTTGCTCCGTGCTTATCAACCTTACACACACACACACACGCCACGAATGGGCGCTCGTCGATGCGCCCAGTGGCCCACAACGCCGTATCCCCGAATTCAAGCCCGTTAATCTACCAACAATGAAAGGTCCTTCTCTTTGTCTTGTTCTTCAACCATCTTTCTCCCCACTCCCCGCTGCATCGATCTGGAGAAAGATGTCAGACTCCACCGATGTCTCGAGCTCGGGCTCTAGCTTAATCGAACCCAGTAATGAGAACTTAGCTCCTGTCATGCGGACATTGTATGCCGCACTGCACCTCGAAACCTTGACCGTCGGTAAGCACCTCTTACCTCCCAGTTTAGATATATATGTCCTAACCATAGTTCCACGTATGCAGGAATCCAACTTGTCCTTTGTATCTATGGTTTATGGGTCTTCAACTCGACGAAGGGTTCGCTGCGAAAACAGCGATTGCCCTATGTCATCATCAGCTTCGTAATCCTGGGATTTTTCGGAATATCCTATATTACGGACAGTATCATTATGGCGAATCTGTTGATCAATGGTTCGGGCAACTTCTCGGACTTTCTTGATCTTGACCCGTGGTATAGTGTACTGGGGACTGTCGGTAATTTGATGGTCAATTTCATTGGGGATGGGCTGCTGGTGTGTGTTTCTTGCTCGTAGTACTTACATTGACTCATCTGCTCTAGATCTATCGATGTTATGTTATTTGGACGACTCATCGTTGGGTACTGGCTTTCCCCATTGTTGCGTACACTGCTTCCATCTGTGAGTTAAGCTTAGTTCGCTTCGAGTCGACCTTGAGATCTTATTAAATTCTTAATTTACAACTCAATCTTCCAGCTTTCGCCATTGTCAGCCTCGTATCCACCGTCTACGCACCTTTAAGCGGAGAGTTTGCGATCGGTTGGATGGCTCTCTCCGTCTTCGTTAATATTTCCGTCACAGCCATGATTTCCTTCCGAATCATCCAAACGCGAAAACGCCTCGCACAGGTCCTTGCTCCGTCGTATCTCGCCAAATACACTGGGGTTCTGTCTATTCTCATTGAATCGGCTCTACCGTTCTCGATCTTTGGGATCGTATCGGCTGCGTTCTATACAAATCTCAACTTGAGCGTGTTGCCAGCCGCTGCTACGATTGTGGCGGCGTGGCATTGTTTAAGTGTATGTCGATTTTACCCCTATTGTCCTGTGATAACTCCTTCTAATCATTATCACCGACAAACGATAGGCACTTTGTCCCCAGTTCATCATCTTCAGGGTTTTGACTGGGAGTTCTTTTGTGAACGACTTCAGTGGGGCCGCAGAAATTTCTCACCCCATTGCGTTTGCAAGAGGAGAGTCTAAGCCTGATACTGCTGCAGAGTCATGTCTGAGTGTTCATAGTGCAATTGTTAGTCGAGTTTGAAGTATTACAAGCCTTACATAACCATCAGGGATTTGTGGGAACGCTGATATGACCAGATGTATCTAATCGGGCATTGTCGGACTGATGGAGGTTTTCAATGCTCTGATCAGACCACGCCGGAGAATCTAATGCTTTATCTAGGACATATCAGAATGGTACCCATTGCGAGAGCGAAGAAATGGAATCCTTCTCGCGGTGAAGGATGGCCACCGTTTTGAGTGTATGCTTTTATCACTGTTTATCCAGTGTGGTTACTCACCTCTCACCTGAGCCCCGTGGATTTTAACCTGGATGTCGAATGGGTCGGCATCATGGAACCAGGCTTATGTTAAATTTGATATACCTAGATAGGTTGATTCCTTCCCTATTTAAGTGCCATGAGACACATAGATACTTCAACAGACCATAAAGGCAAAAGCTTGAGGCTACCATAGCTCAGTGTTTAGCTATAAAGAAAAGGTTTATATATTACACAAATGCACAGATAAACAGCCACAAGTTATAAATGATTTTACAATAGATAGATATATGCAGATATAGTATACAGGTATAAACAGGTAAAATGGGGTAAATAGGGGGCAGGGATGGTATGCGACCAAGGGAGCAAGTATTATAACGATGTGTACAACGATGAGATAAATGATCCTACAATGAATAGATATATGCAGATATAGGTAGAGTATACAGGTATATACAGGTAAAATGGGAGGCAGGGATAGTATGCGACCAAGGGAGCATGGATTATAACGACGTGTACAACGGTGAGACACCACCAAGAAAGAACGAGGATCGAGGTATGTGCAAAATGAACAAGAAATGTACCTTAATTCCGAGTAGCGACGAAAACGAACGAAATCTCAAACACCCCCGGCGGTCTACGCGTTAAAGAAGACGGAGGCATCGTTTGCGAAATGAGAGTCGGTAAGCAGGTCCCCTGATTCCCTTGGGGGTCCGCTTCCAACCATACTTGCCACCGTCTACGCGCACACTCCAGTCGCCGTCGGAATAGACGTGGAGAGTGCGGACGGCGATTCCAGATGGGATGTACCCGCGGAGCGTGTAATGGTGACGTGAGTCGGATCTGCTTTGGTGGAGATGGGATGCGCTGGGAATCGAGAAGAAAGGCTGGAATCAGCAGCGAGAAAGGAAGAGGAACGTCGTGGAGAAGCGTACTGAACGACCCATCGAGCCAAGGGCCAGTCTGGCCAGCGTTCATCGTAGCCGGAGATTGCGGTTCGAGAGCAACTTTGAAGTTGCTCCAGATCCTCAGGATTGGCGGGGAGGTGGTTGTTCAGGATCATGAGTTCGTAGGTCTCCGGCATTCCTGGCGATTGACGGCAGACGTGCGTTCGTTGACGTTCGCGGTTGAGAGAAATATAGACGTCCGTGGGCGTATTTGCGAGGTACTGGCTCTGCAGGGATGGCAGCGGTGATCAAAAGAAAGGGTGGAGAGAAACAGCCAAGGGCTGTGGTTGATTGTGGTGGTTATGATAGCTGAGGAGGGAGAGGGAGCCGCGGGAAACCACCCAGGTTGGTCGCAGTGGATTGTGATTAAATTGGGGTCGTGGTCGCGAGAGTCAACGACTAAAAGCGTTCGTCGTTGTGAGAAGCGGTGTCCGAAAACGCTCGTGACTGCTTGCGGCTCCGCGTCGCTGCCTCCATCCCCACTTCCAGCTGGCTGTCCGCTCAGTCAATGTCTCCCCATTCTGGCTCGAGCGACGTCGTTTTCCCCTGAGATTCAATGTCACCATTGCCGACTCTTCGCAGCCAGAGGTCTTTGTTAGTCTGATGGTCTTCGAAAATGCGTGAGCCTAGTCACTAGAATAGTAGGTTAGCTGAGAATACGGTCCGTAAAGCGAGCTGAACCAAGCTAGAAGACATTGTACTTACCATGGAGGCCTCAATAGCAAGCTTTACACGGCTGGAGCACGCGATGTCGCCCCGAGGGCTTGACGCAAAGGTTAAGACGCCTGACGGCTACTTGATTTTCTCGTTGGAAGTCTTCACTGGGTGAGCGCGAGTGTCGGGGATCAGACATATGACTCACAAACGGGCACGGATCGGAGATCGAGAACGAAGCGTACACCACGTCGCATTCCACTGACGTTGAGTAGCGCTACTGTAAGAAAGAGCTATGTATGTAGGTGTATCGCTCAGGTATATAGGCGAGAGAAGTTTGCCAAACGATAAGAATTTAGTAATCGTAAGGTGAAACCCGATGCTACGACTCAACGCGATACGCCATTGGAACCCTTGCCAAAGATGGAGTCGAACGAGGAGGAAAGTCCGAAGCTTTGATGTTCATTCGGCCGGACGTGTTCACTGGCGATAACAAAATTAACGGTGCAACAACAAGGTAAGGAAATTGAATATTTACCTTTGCTCTGGCCGATCAGGTGGCCGGATGGTAGATGCAATCGAAAGTTCTTTGGCGAGCGGCTCGGAAAACGGATTGTGTGTCGAAGAGTGCAGCCGTGTTTCCACCTGGACGATGGCGTTGACCAGGCTTTCAAGGGAGATATGGGCGAGCTGGATGAGTTCGGGAATTCCCTCGTTCTCGGAGAAGGATATTTTGGCGACATTTGGAGCGTTGAGGATCTGCGGCTATGCAGAAATGATCAAGGAGTTTGTGGCTGATTTCGACCTGAAGGGGATCGCTGTCCCCATCCACCGACGACGAACCATTAGAAGATGGAATGGCAAGAGTCAAAGATTCTGGCTGCCTGCTGGTAGCCACCGAGGCCGGTGCGGTACCACCGAGTCCACCGGTCGGCATCATCACAATGGAGCTACCGCTCATCGCTTGAATGAAGCTCGGCCTCGACGACCTGAATCTCGACCCAAATGCTGTTCCCAAACACTTCCTTAGTCTCCCCATGCCTCAACCTCCAATAACCGACATATCGTCCAGCCACTTCAGGAGCCTTGAGCTCTCCAGTCCACACATCGACCACTTGTCCAGGCTTGGCGGATCCGATCTTGACAGCTTCGTTGCCTTCGGCGACCAAGCCGGCCTGTCCAGCAGCGCATACGACCTCTGTGCTCTCCGGCCATTCCGTGGAACGTCGTTGACCATCCTCCAGCACTTCATGAACTCGACACCAGGCTGGAATACGTCTCCGTCGGGGACGGTGACTTCGGAAATAAATCCAGCGCTAAGTACGGGGGCAGTAAAGGGCTCTTCTTCTTTCTCCTTAGCAGGGACCGGGGCAACAACGTCTTCCGTAACAGCTTCTTCAACGACGGTGGCAGGGACCTCTTCAGTGACAATTTCTTCGACGACGATGGCGGGTATCTCTTCCTTGGCGGTCTCTTGAACGATGGTGGCAGGGATCCCTTCCGTGACAGTCTCGACGATGGAGGCGGGTGCCTCTTCCTTCTCTACCTCAACGGGGGAAGCGACGGCATCCTTCTCCTCGACCATCGCAAGCAGATTGCGCTGGTTGCTCACCAAGGCCGACAAAGGAGACTGGAAGCCCTTCATCTCGGGCTCTGCTGAAAACGGACACATCCTCCCCATCTTCCTTGGTCTCCTCCTTCCTCGAGGTAGTGCCCTTGAAGAAATCTTGCCAAACGTCGTTAACAAAGCTAGGCTGGTCCCTCCTCTCCTCCATCATCGTGGCAGTGCAGAGTATCGGGCGATCCAAAAATCCTTCAAACAATGACTTCTCCCGCCCAGTGGCCTCCGATAGGGGTGAAGGCTCAGCGAATCCCCTGATCCTGTCCTCGAAGGAAGCAGTGAAGCTCGACAGGATGGTGCCTGTGACGCTGCCGAGAGGCTCAATCATCGGAACGGGTTCGGCGAATGGGTTCGTCGTGCCGTCTTGCTCCATCGTCAACTCTTGCACAGGTTGGACGAGCATTCTCTACGTATCCTCGCCGTCCTTCCCAGTGGCACTCTCCTGGGGTTTGGGGGTGGCGCCCTCTCGTCTTCGTGAGCCTCGCCTTGGCGCCTAGCCACGGGGACAGGAGCAACGAGGTCCGTCTCCCGAGGGATGGCACTCGTCACATACAAAGGACTGTAGCCTTCACGGTACAGGTACGGCGATTGGTAGTCGAGGTTCTGGGGCTTGAAAGTGTCGAAAGACGGGGTGGGGGGTGGAATCAATTCTGAACCGCCGACGGCGTAAACGATCGGGATGACGGCATCCGGAGCCTTCATCTTCAGCATAGGATGAGTAGAGGGGTGGACCGCAATGGGCATCGATTGCATAGGTCCATCTTGCAAGCATTGCACCTGGTAAAGTGGGCTTTACGTTGCCCGATATCTCGGCGCTAGAAAGGCATGTCAGAGGAATTGGGACACATATACAGATGTGTGAACATACTATATAGTCTTCGGGTTTCTCGATTCTGAAGAATGCATGGCTGGGGTGTTGCTCCTGGGTAATGTTGAAGCACGATGCGCAGGTGTCGGAATCGGCACAGTCGCAGCACTTGTAACGGGTTCCAGCGATGGCCAGATCACAAAGATCGCATATGGCATTGTGTGCCACAGGGACTGCAGTCGCGTTGCTGCGGGCGGCATTCGCCCTCGTTAGAAAGTACAGTATGCACGATGGCGCGGCCTGGTTCCCGAATGTCAAAGAACTCGTGGAACGGATTGTGCTTCTCTGCGCCGCCATCTCCCATGCACGAGCTGCACAAGTCGAAATCTACACCACAAAATGAGAATAAGTCGACGAGGTAGTTGGGATCAAAACGCGTACCAGGGCAATCCAGGCACTTGTGTCAAACACCGACAATGCCTTTGCTGCAAGCATCGCAGACGACGTGGGTATGGACGACCGGCTTTGGGACCTGAGGAAGAGGGTGGCCTTGTTGCTGAGGTTGAGGGGTGGTCTCTGTATTCGGCGGGACGCTGTCATGCGGGTTATCCAGCGGCAGCGTATTGCCAGTCGACGCTGTTGGTTGACGTATTGATGGGAGCTTGCCTGGGATAGGGAGAGGCGGCGGGTCTCAGCGCTGCAGCTGGATGAGTGTTTTGAGGGTCAGGGTATGCGTCGTCTGAATGAATTAGTCAGAACCAAGGGAGTAAAGCGGCAAGAATTGATTGCAGCTCACAGGGGGAATTTGAATGAAGAGATTGTGGATGCCTGTGAAGATGGTGTTTCGAACTTGTACTAAGCGCTGCGGCTTTGACCCTGATGGCCTCTCCTTTCTTTGGCG
>SDEE01000298.1:0-57280 GCA_004126415.1 Candolleomyces aberdarensis
CTAGGCTCAAGTGACCATGCTCATCTGATAAGGTGATCTTTTCACTATCACCTTTCATATTGTGACCGTTTTGGAGAAAAGATCCTAAGGAAAGTAACTTCTCCTTGAATGTCGGAACATAAAAGACAGGATGGAGACGGGCTATGTGAACTTTTTCCCCAATACAGCAGGCAAGGAACACAGTTCCTTTTCCTTCTATCGAAATAGAGGAAGTGGCTGTTACTACGCCATGACCAGTGACTTTAGTATAGTGGACTAAGTCTTGCCTATTATTGGTAAAATGTTGACTCTAAAATCCATCCTTGATGGCTTACTTTCTTACTATCATCGGCACGAAGAACTAGTTGTTCCAATTCTGCACTATTACAGGCAAAAACTACACTAGTAAACTGACTACTGGACGCGATTAGCTCAGCTGTCCCTGTCAGAAAATGTGTCAGTGATGATTCCTTAGTAAGAATAGAAGGTGCGTACCCTCCCATTATAGATGATTCGGCATTTTCCTGCCGAGAGAATTCTTCGTCGTAGGTAAGTGATCCTACCCACGTGTTCCACTTCTGGATCCACATCTGTGCGTTGGGAAGATAGAACCAACTATATCCCTTTTGGGGTATGGTTCTGGGCTTATCTCCAAAATGAAGATATAGCCCATCATCTTCCTCAACGGTGATATATCCTTTGGGGGATACAAACCCACCGACTGAGATCCCCTCCATCTCATCGACGAGTTCATTAACTCCATCCGGATTAAAGCAAATGCTCTTATCCAGATGTTTTCCCCTAGAGCGTTCTTCCCAGAAGAACTTTAATGCTCCACTGATCCAGATCCTTTCTTCCCACGGATACTCTGTTACTTCCTCGATGTAAGATTCCCAGACCTTCCACACCCTTCCTTCAGGGGAAAGGAAGCCGTCAGTGTCCCTTTTGGGGGGCGACGGCTCAGTGAAGAGGTCTTCAAATTCTTCCTCGATTGTATCAAGACATTGTTTTTCTGTGCGACAAAAGTCAGCGACATGAGTGGGATCTAGTTGATCACACTCACTGTTCGGATTTTCTTGATCAGGCGTAGGAGATCTAGATCTCTTGCAATCATGTGGTTCTGAACTAATGGAAACTACATCATCTTCATCAACATCCATCTCCTCGGCATAAGCCGCATTGTCAATAGGAGCCATTTGCTCCTCAGAAGCCATTTTAGACCGCTCTAAGGTCTTCATGGTCTCGATGGTTTTAGATACACCGAGTTCTTCTGCTATCTTGTGTGATGACTCAGCGCATGGATAGACAGACTTAGGAGTGGGTTTTTCCTGGACCGGTTGATTTTTGGCCACAGTACGGGTTTCTAAACCCGAGTTGTTGATGAGAACAATCGAAGCCTTTTGTTTGGGCTTCGGGCAAGGATTGGCGGTTCGGGAGTTTCCTCCACGAAGATTAGGAAGGCCGATTGAGAAATTCTGCAGGGGAGAGATTTCTCCGAATTTGTAAGTGGGAGTTGTTACTCCTGGAATTATTCGAGGTGGGGAAGCGAGTGTGTTAAGAGTGAGTTACTCCTTAATTCTGGTGTATTCCTATGAATACACAAATTTACTCAAGTCGGGAAATTAGTATTCAAGTAGTCAATCACACAGTAAAAGCTTTGAAAGTAAAGGTTCACTAATTCTCAAAGTTAGCGTAGCGCTTTAACTGAGAGAATTTGGTGCAGCGCGTAGCGAGCTTAAGTGTTAGATGTGATGTTCATCTATTCAAGTTCATCTAACTAACCTTTATATACTGTAGATACAAGGTATCGGTAGAAGCTACTAGAAATATAAAGTCGTTACCAAAAGAAAACAGAAGGTTCCGGATATAAATAGAAAGGTAAAGAAGCGTTGAGATTCTCCAGGATGCCGCACAGATGTTCTTGATCCGGCGAGAGTCTTGGCGCTTATTCTTCAAGGCACGAGAAATAAGGTTTGCAGACATGATCCGAGCTAACTGAGGGCTCGATCCACCTCTCTTGAATCCAGTAATCCGCTTACTGCTCCTAAAGGTAAATGAATACACACGATAAGATTTGACAACTAATAGTACAGCTTCAAAGAGTGAAATATTTTTGTAGTTTGGGTTTGTAAGTAAAAAATATGAACGAAAAGGAAAATTTGAGATAAGCGCAGAAAATGGGAAAAGGAGAGGGTGCTCTTGTTAGTCCAAGTGAAGGGTGAGCTAAGTATACCATAACAGAGTGGTGGGAAGTCGAAGTGTGAAGAGGTTGATGGCCGTTGGACCACATCATAATGGTCCTGGGCCACAGCAGGGTCATATTCCAGTGAATTTACTGGAGGAATGATAGAAAATGGGACAGCGAAGGGATTATTCTCGTAAGAGGATTTCCTTTGCGGAGTCATTTTGCCGAATGATTTATGTTGTAGGTCTGCGGGCCGTTTAGGCACGACCTGGGAGGATGAGGCAGTGGCGATGGTTGTGGTGGAGATTCTCTCTGCGAGAGATAGTGAGGCAAACATGTTGTCGGCGGAGGGAGCATCCGATGCCGAGTCGGAATCAGCATCAGCAACATGAGCACGGCCTTTGCCTTTGCTCTTGTTTTTGGTAGAGGAACCTTTTCCCCTTCCTTTGTGCTGTCGCTTCTTCTCTCCTTGCTGCTGCTGCGGTTGATCCGTGCGCTGCTTGGAGGAAGATGCTTCAAAAGGTTTTGATCCCCTCTGTTGCTGATGGAAAGAGGGTGACTCACCCTTCTGCTGTACACACTGCAGTTTTTTATGTGTTTGTTTAATAATCACATATTGAGCAAATTATGTGCAAGGAATGGATTTGTTTAGAGTTTGTGTTGAATGTGTCTACATTGGACACATATTGAGCAAAGTTTAGTCCTGGCAGAGGGAGGCAGGACACATGCAATGCAAATTTGAATTTGTCTAGCCTGAACATTTGGATTGCAGATTGAAGACAATGTCAACCCTTGCATTTGGTTTGTTCAAAATGTGCCCCCCAAACAAACACATCAAAAACCGCAGTGTCAGCATGTTTCCGAACCTGGTTTAGGGTCAAACTCTCCCAAAGGATTGCTAGATATAGGTCTGAAAGCCACAAATATCACGAACATCGTCGGCGCGATTGCTCTACGGTCCCCGAGACAGATGACCAGCATGGTGTTCTTGTCCGAGCTCTACAGGAACATCACTGCCATATCCCGAGCGTCTTCCGTTACCCTTGTCCTACTTGCAGCACGAAGATGGCCAACCAGCCTGTTCCAGATTACGCCCTCGCTGATATCTTGGAATCTTTACGGAAGGTCGTCGAGGATCGCAGTCAATTCAAACTGACACAGGATTCATCTCTCCAACCCTTTGCAGGTCTATTTCACGAAGAGCATTGGGTTTGAGGGAGTGCCTGCAACAGGCATCAACCCAAAAAGCGGCGCTGGGCGTCTGCTGGGGCGGGTTTGATCGATATCAGTTGTATTACCGACCATTGTAATGGAATGCATTAGAATCAAGAAGTGAGGTATCCTGGAAATGCAAATGGATGTGAGTTCAATCCACTAAGGTGAGCGTCGGCGACTCAAGGACGGATGTACAAGTTAAACGCCTCGTTTTGCCTCGGTTTCATGTCAAAAAGGCGTCGAATAGTATTTGCCAAATCAAGACCTTGACTGGCCAAGTATAGCTCAATTATTCTCTGAATCTTTGTTCTCTCGAAGTTCTTTGTCTCTCCACGTGCGCACGCCTTTCATAATGGCTTGGTGTGGGTTCGACTCTTCTACTCTTGAGCTTGTTGCCTTGAACGTTTGCCATGGTCAGGTATGCGCCCGCTGTAATGTCCTCGAGGCTCTGCATTCATGAATCTGCTCCAGGGTATCACGTCCCGACGGAATGGCCCCATATCCTCCTTCCTTTCCTCCAGAAATCACTGACCAGGTGATTGACTTCTTCAAGTCGTCAATGCACGACCTCTTAACCCTCACACTCATTGGAAAAGAATGGGTTTCTCGCTCTCGATACCACCTTTTTGAAAACCACATCGTGGCGCTTGCCCTCATATCATATGAAGAAATTTCGGCATTCTGCTCCTTGGTCAATAATCCAGCCTGCACCTTTTGGGGATCATCCCTTCAGAGTGTGAACCTCTACACACAATCGCTCCAGTACCTAAATCATGATCACAACAATACTTCGTTGGACATGGATTTGATGATGTCCGAAGTCCTCGTTCCGTTTCTCAGGCGCGCATCGATCAGTGAAGCTTTCAGTATCAAGTTTGATTTCTCCCTCAAGACACCTTTTTGGGACTTGGGGTTCGCAACGAGTTGGACCAGTTTGAGTACCTTGGAAGTATCGGCCACCGTCGACAGCTTGGAAATGGTCACATCAGTGGTTCTTTCGCTCCCCAAGCTTTCGACACTAATGATCAATGTCAACTTTTACCATGATCTACCAGTCATCCCTGCTCGTGAACAGGAATTGCCGCCCACCCTTCAGCAACTTGATCTTGGTCCACACGGTTACTCCCTACTTTCCTGGTTAGCTCACTTCCCCGACAATGCCATCGAGACCATGACCCTCGAGGTTGATTCCGAGAGTATTGTGCCTTTCCAAGATTACGTCGAGGCAAATGGTGATGGCATTCTTTATCTCGATGCAACGTTTCGGAGACTCGAGGGGGTAGTCGGTAAATCTCCGCCTCTTCTGGAGTGTCCCTGCTCTTGCTAACGACTACATTGATAGAGTTCGCTTCATGTATCCCTCTTCTCACCTCGCTCTCTGAACTGAACGTCCAACTGGCCTGCAACGACGTTGGGATCGGCAGGTCCTTCATCGCATTAGTTGTCCCAGAACTCTCGTCACCCGAACTGGAATCGCTGTCAATTTACATCCCGCCACTCAGAGATGGGTACGAAGAGGAGCGAAGGCTGAGACATGCCTTGGAGAGATATTTGCGTAGAATGCCTGTTCAGATAGGCGGTGACACTGTGACTGATGATCATGTGTGCACCTACGGTATATACCAGCGCAGTTGGATGGAATACATATAGAATACATACAGAATCGAAAATATGATATGCCAGTCCTTGGAAAACGGTATAGAAATCTCGAAATCCTCTGCAACTTGAAAGGCCAAAAATGCACGTCTTATTGGGGTGTCAGTCCTGTGCAATGGAAAGCTACTTGAAGACCCGTGGCCAATCTAGCATACAAGGATATCATTACATCTGTGGAGATAACGCCCCCTAGACAAAACTCTGGTATTGGATGAGCCTCATGCACATACTGCTAGTGTTACTGAGTGAAAGCCATCGTACTGGATCTCTATAGATGGCCAATGAATATTTGACAGGGTATATCCAGCAGGGAGAAAACTCACCTTTACCAGATAGGGATTACGGATTCCAGAAGGAAGTCATGAGCGCTCCAGCGAAGAGCTGGGAAATTGATTGTCGCGAGCATCACGAGTATCGCGACTCAACGCAGGGAATGATCATCCGGCATGGAAATGTAAGCTTGGTATGGGGAGACAAGATTCGACGGATTGGACAGTTTGGGCAAGTGGTTAAGCACGGCAGGTTGATGCGATGAATAAATCGAGAGTAATGCGTTGCGCGAGCAAATGATTATGAGTTCGCACGTTGGTGACGGTCCGGCATGAAATCTGGATCTAGGGCTGAGCAAGAGGATAGGTTAGTTGGAGGGAAAGGGAGAGGGAGGGAAAGAGTTGAATGCATGCCTGTGATTTGGGGGAGCTGTTGACGTTGCTCTTGACTTGTCATTCCTCAGATGAACACGAAACGTCAACAAATGCGGATGCTTCTCGTGGAGGAGCACAAGTTGGCCTTGCTTTCGCCCTGGGAATATTCATACATATGAAGGAATTGGACGATTTGGACAGCTTGGACCGGCAAGATTAGACAATTTGGACAATTTGGACAGCTTGGACCGACGAGGTTGGACAGATTGGACAGAGGGTTCACCACGGAAAAGCCGATGTGATGAATATAGATAGGGATGTGTTCGCGTTGTGAAAGCGAGTGCAGCCATGACTCGGTGACGGCTCGGCATAAAACTAGATCGAGGGGAGCATAAGGACCGGACAGGAGTCAGATGCGGATGCTTCTCGCAGAGGGGCTTAGGTTGGCCTTCCTCGCGATCCTGAGGCAAGGCATGAGCTATTTATGGCTGACCACGATGCATGGAGAGCTCACCTGTACATAAAGGGCTTTCAAGCCTTCTGAGTGACGGGGGAGAGAGGGATCGTCTAACTTTCATGTTAGGATTACCCCTGGGAACATTTATACATATGNAGGAAATTGGACAAGTTGGACAAATTGGACCTATGAGATTCGATGGAACGGACAGTTTGGACAAATTGGACAGGTGCTCCGTTGCAGTAGATTCGACCTTGAGTAGCGGTATATCGAATGGAATTCTGTGGACGGCTGACGGAGTCCCTGCCTTGTTGACCTGCTGGACACTGAGCTGAGTGGAGAGGGCGGCTCAGTCGTGCGTCGGGCTCAACAAGGGGGAAGTCATAAGTACGCTTCAGGACTCTGCTGATAGAGTTAGCCTGGATACCAGAAAGAAAAGTGGCCATAGCTACGTAGCTAAACTCTTGAATGAGCAACACGAATCGGGAGGGAAAGAACGCTCACTCACACTGCAGGTGCAGGCGTTGCCTGGGCCGTGAGGTTGCCAACAGGGCAGAGCAACGGTTATGGAACACTTCTGGGTCTCCTTCCCCTCTTTTCTAAACCCATCCTACAGGCTCCACTGTTCGGCAGTGCAAGAAGGCGAGTCAGACAATTGCTTGCACCTCAACCACTCCTCGATCCCGGCCAATCCGCAAACTTTGAGTTCAAGTTCACTGACTCCTCGCATAGTGCATTGCCTACAGTAAAATCAATTTGAGTACTGGTGATGAAGAAATGGCGACAGGAAGATACGAGGATGAGGTGGATAGTGGTTGTCGATTGCCCAATACCCAATACCCAATACCGGGTGTCATTGTTTGGACATATTTATCATCGGTGTTGACTCCCTCCATCACACGGCGCCCAGCCTCACCGGATCTTTGAACCACAACAAATCGGCTGCAGCGGAGACTGAATCAGTTCACTAAGGTTCCTAGGCAGCACGGAATTTGACCTCTTGGCTTCGCTGGTCCTTCCTTGTTGAATAATTGACCCACCCTAAAGTCGGCTGGTCTAAGCGAATCAAACCGACTCCCCTGATAACTAACTGACTGGATCCCAATGCCGACTCAAGCCGATCCGCTGATCACTGATCAGTGGCAATCAGCAGCAAGTCGTTCATCGGGACGTTCTTGGCTGCATAGTTGAACACTGCGAAAGAGAGGCCCTTGGCATTGATTACATACAGCTCAAGTGCTGATATACTATTATGAGTAACTTTAACAACACCAACAGCAAGAGCGCTTACTTTCTCTCCAGTGGCATGATTTCTGTATCTGTCGAATAGGAAACATGGCGGAATTATGCTGTGACAGTCACGCATCACGTTCGAGACGTCACAGCATAATTCCAGCATGTCTCCCATCGCATCTTTCTTTGATTTCTCCAGTGGCAGAGACTGTGAATAGATGTGGCAGGGGTATTTCTGCGATCAGTGCCATGTGAAACACTCTGAAAATATCCTGGGCTGCATCATTCCCGCCTTTTTCTGGCCGAAAACATGAGCCTCCATATTTCCAGGATATTTCCCTTGAGAGCAATGTTGTAAATTACACAACAAACATAGTGCCACATTTGTTTATTATTAGTTCCGTATTGTTGCTGGTGGCGGTTATGCGACCGCATAATTCCAGTGTGTGTCAGAAGGAAAAATTCTCGAAATACATCACATGTTTCCTACAATAATTCTCACATTTTTCTCGATGAAAGATGGTTTTCCAGGCCTTGTGGGACGTGTTTTGCCACGACTGTTGGCTTGCACCACTCCTCAGACACAGAAATACTTGGAGGGTATGCAACACCATGAGGTGCTGAAGCCATTCAGGCATGCTGAGACCTGAAGACCGACTTGCAGCGTCAGGCGCATAGGCACTGCAGGTGGTATCACCAGTATGTTGTGACTGAGAATCTATAGCCGAGGTCCACCACTTGGGCATTGATCCATTGAGGTTTGGGTCAAGGTGCCGCAGGATACCAATGAAAAGGTGTCGTAGGAGTGATGGTGGTAAACGAGGGGGATGGCCCAGCTTGACCACGATTTGCGTGATCTGAATTGGGTTGTATGGTTGTCGGCATCTCTGGTGCATAACAGGGCAGAAGATGAGTTGACAAAGGTTGGAATTGGGATCTTTGTTTTTCGTTGATGAATTCCGAGGCCTAAACTCGGGTACTTGTAACCTGTAGCCTTTGTTGCCAAGCTTTCTGGTGGATATTAGATCTCGTGACTTTCCACATGTGACTTGGCTACCAGAGGTCGCGAGTTCAATTCTGGTTGACACCGCATTGCAAAGCCATCGTTTGCTTAGCCAACCGATGTTCGCTAAAGGATACCCTTGACCGACCAATACCAACAACAACTTCTATCTCTTCATTTCTCCTCTCACGCGCTCCCGCTCTCGACTTCCGAAAGCCCGCTTTTATTTTCACACTATCTGAACGGATCGATATGTTGCATTACGACTACCCTCATCTAACAGCTCATCTTTTCCAGCGTCAAACCAAGTCTGTCGATCTCTATCTATGGCATGAACAGTGTGCTTGCCGCGTCAATGGCCTTCCCGCAACAGCACTCAAAAAAACCCGTACAGTTAACAAACACATCAACAACTCACCATGCAACCCGAACCGGGACGTGGTTATACCACAAGACAATGTCGACACCTTCCTGCTGCATACTTCTCCAATGAGAGACGCGGTCTTCATATGACATTGGAATCTTGATAAGTCAACCCGAAGGGTAAGGGACGCAAACAAAGCCAGGTCAAAGAGAGGCGGGCAATCCAATGGCGAGACGTTCCACAGGTCCCGGGAAGAGTTAACTGAGGTGAGCCAGTTCACTTCCGCTTGGAGGATCAGAATAGGGGGACCGTCTCATAAACGGTTCCATTCGACGCAAGTTCACAAGGATTAGGAGCCACTCGGGTGTTTGAGTTTCCGGTAAACTTTATGGGCCTCATAGAGGTATACCGTCAGATCTGTTACCCCCTATTCAGGCATGATCCACTGGATCCAGATCGTTCATAGCTATGGGGACGGGAGCGGGGGAGTTTCAGGAAGTGGTCGGGATTCAGGTTGAAGGATCCTGTTCATACAAAATCCCGGATCGTTTGCTCTCTACAAATAAACCTTCCCAAACCTCTTCTCCAAGATTCCGTCATGGATATTGAATACCCGAAGCCATCGTTGCCATTCATTCCAGAACAAGGTAGTGTACTCACTTCATGTTTTCGGATTCGGTGCTGATTAGACCATAAGACGTCACCGTCTTTCCCATTCCCGATTTCGTCGAGGACATTGGATTTTGTGACTGTCGCCTTCACATGGCACGAGCAGAATCCAATCCCATTTATGGAGGAAAGGATGGGTCAATTATGTTGGAAAAGTATAAACGTTGGCAAGAACAAGCTAAGCTCTTGCAGGAGGTCGATAGGGAAATCTTTCGCGCGAACTGTGTGCAAGATCGGTTGAGGAAGCACCTCCGGGCCCAAGAGGAGTTAATCATAGCTCTCGGTCTGTCGCCAGACGTTGCTGAGAGCTGGAGAAGGCAAGCGCGTCCGCAGTTGGAAAGGAATTGCGAATGGGAGGTTGACGATGAGGTTTTCGGGGGTTGCGGTTTTTCACATGGCTTACGCGCGACTGTGAACACCCATGCCGCAGATACGGCCGAAATGACAGACCCTTGACTTATGCAGCCCATTCAGTACAAATTGTATTTCACTGCAGTTTTTTATGTGTTTGCTCAATGAGTACATATTAAGCAAATCAGGTGCAAGGAATGAATTTTTTTACAGTTTGTGTTGAATGTGCCTACATTGGACACATATTGAGCAAAGTTTAGTACTGGCAGAAGGAGGCAGGACACATGCAATGTAAATTTGAATTTGTCTAGCCTGAACATTTGGATTGCAGATTGAGGACAATGTCAACCCTTGCATTTGGTTTGCTCAAAATATGATCCTCAAACAAACACATCAAAAACCGCAGTGTTTACCACTTGACATGCTCGTGTAGTCGAGATGGAGAACTGCCTGCTCATGCGTCTCTTGTGACGCAATACAGTACATCCGACTTTCGGCATTCTTGCAAATCCCGTCCATTGAAATGCGGCTCCGGGACTCACATTTGGAAATGTGGAGATAGGGATGTAAATGCTCCGATGTCTCACCATCATCTCCTATTTCTTGAAACGTATACCTGCGCCAATCGCTTACCGGCGCCCTTTGTTCCTTTATCCCATCGACCTTCATGGACGCCTTTCATCAGCAACACATCAGGGAATGGGCATTGCGTCAACGCCAGTCTCTGGACCTAATGTTGCTTGACCCTGCTCGCGGAGAACTATTCCATGTGCCGTGGTGCGTCCCCAATGTCTTCTATACCACCTATTTTGCTCACCTTCAGTAGGCCGGAGTTGAAGACAACCCCCGACGGAGGTTGCACTAGGCTGTCACCGTGTGCAGTGCTTAGCTTCCTTAGGTCCCGAAACCTGCTATGGACCTGCTTCTGTTCATTGTCCGACCCTTTGGGTCACCCAATCGCAGAGTTCGTGCAATACGACCATGAGCAAGTTTGCGTTTACTGCAGTAATCGAATGAATCCATGTGGATTTTATCGTGAGTAACTTACGATCCTTGTTGGTGTGTTCTCATCGCCCTTCAGTCAACCTCAACAAGATCTATCTCCGCTCCGAGATATCTTTCGAATTCGACGTGTTTCAGGAAAATCAGTCGTACGACGATCATATGAATGCAACCTTGGAACTCTTTCGCATTGACAGAGATAACGGGATTATAGAAGGATGGTTTGGTTCCTACGATGATAATCGTTGTCAGACAGGAAGCAGATGGTTCTCGTTTTAAGATATAGACTTCAATGTAAATCAATAGTCTCTCCTCCAGTCGTTCAATACCCACATCATTCGCCACCTGGAGGGCCAGTCGTGTGTTCTTGCTGATTCCTTGCTCACGGAATGTGTGGTACTACTGCAGGTCCAATCTATTCAAGACACGGTATATTCATAACACAAAAAAACATGAAAGGTTCTAGTCGCTCGATTGCTGGGCGGTTGTTTCCATACGTGGCTGACTCTCATTCTCGTCTGTCGTCAACAATTGTCGCTTGAGTAAGGGCCGGGGAGGTAATGGTTCATCGTGTCGACTCCTCTTCCCGTCCCTTGTACCAGGTACTCTCGCCGCCGACGCCTGGAACTCGGTGCGTCGTTTGACAGCGTCCTATCGTCTTCCGTGAACAAATTTTTAAACCACCATTGAAGGAGACTCACCTCTCGGAAATGACTATTCACAAGGCACAAGGATCGCATTGTCACCTTCAGCACATATTGATCTTTTCCAGCTGGGTACACAATGAAAGCTGCTCCCACTTCGACGATATCTCCAACTTGGAAGGATTGGGGGGGAAGTGGAACATATCTAGGTCTATGTAAGCATTCTGTGTAGGAAATTGCGACGAAGCTTAACATACCGCTTGTGTTCATCCGTAATTACCTTCTGGCAATATTCGACGTGGTTTTCGTCACTGTAAATAAAATTGGGTCCTCGGACAATGTCAAGATGGCGATGGGGATCAATGGTCACTGGCATCTCCTCGTGCTTCAGAGAAGGGGCGTGGCGGCGATCCGTGAAATAACGAGTATGAGCGTCGACTGCGTAGTCTCCGTCGTATGCCTTGAAAACGGGTTGAGAAATTGTGCCTGGGTTAGCTGCTTTACAGAAAGCATCCCACACTTCCTTGATCTTCACCGACATCTCTTCGAATAATGGGCTTCCTAGACCTGACAGCTTCACAAACTGGCGCAGCATCCTTATCTGCTCATCGCCCGTAACACTCCTAGTAAGGAGTATCAACAATGAGATCAACTATGTATTAAGCACTCACAACTCTCGGACCTGGGGAGGCAAGGTTTTCGAACATATAATGCCCGAAATGCGAACCTCAACTTCACGAGTGCCTTCGGCAACATCCTCCGTCAACCTCAAGCACCTGGGCTCCTGGTGTTTGGTGACGTTCGAGGAGTTGACCTGTCAGTTCTTGTTAGCCGTTGTTAATAGACCCACTTGACCGGTACTGACACGCAGGTTCGTCAGATACTGCTCAGTGGATTCGCTCTGGACGCAAGTCATGATGTACTGTTCCATCCAGGCTCCTGTGATTAGAAGGCCATCAGTCTATATTCCAGGTAGTACAGGGAGTATCTCACTTGCAGCCTGATGATCGTAGAATGAATCCATGACCTTCCACGTCAACGCTGAAGATTGAGTACCGTCACTAGGAAGTCGGGCTAGTATTCGCTTTTGCCAAAAAAGAGTCACATTCACGATGGTGGCTATCCCTGCTGGCCTTGCCGGCCTCGGTGCTATTTCTAACCGTGCCTGTCACGGGCAAGGCTGGATCGCCGATGAAGACAGGAGTTCCCCCAAGGACTGACAGTGTCCCTGGAGTTTACGCAGGACTCACCTGGCAACCCCCGATAACCGAATGACGCCTTTCTTGGTTTTCATTGCAAATTTAGATCGCTTCAGCGAGAGCGCTGACATCCTCCGAACCTTTCCATTCCTATCCGTGATTCCCTAGGAACAGTAATGTTACTCCGGCAAATTTGCGTTCGAGTGACCTTGTGGTAGCTTTCCGGGGTGGCGCATCTTGTGGATGAACATGAGCGATCAAATCCCCTGCCCCATGACAGACTGGCGTAAAATCAGTGGCTGTGACGTGGCTGACTCTCTGTCTCTCCTGTCGTTGTATCTTTACAATATACCACAACCGATTTCGCCACTGTTTGCGTCTCCTTTAAAGGTGTTCCTCAATGGTAAGTCCAATACTGCTTTTGGTTATTTCCCATGCGACACTTTGATACGAACACGCTAAACTTTCGGCTGGCGTTTTAACTGCACCCAACTATGCACGGGTGTATTGTCCTACATACTCTCCATTTCTGAGTTGGCCATCTTTCGCTTTGGGTTCCAGGACCGACAAGAAATGGAATACCCGGGTTTCTATGCTGCCTTCAGTAAGATACTCCTGACCGCTTCCTCGTTCAGCCTATCTTTGTTTTCCTTTTTTGCGCATGCCCAACCGTGACGGAGTTCATGTGGTCTGCGGTTCTCCTGATGATACCAACCTATCGAAGAGGCCGGAAAATCATGTGGAAAATCCGGGTTTTGGCGTTGGTGGATAAAAGAAAATCTCGTACTGTTGGAAAGTCAAGTTTGTGCTGCTTGATACCGCCGTACTTCTTGTCTTTCCTTGCCCTTGCGAGCCCTGCGATTCCACTATTCTACCAACAGCTAGTATGGCTCCTGCAACCCCGCCGAAATCCGTTAAGACGTCAAGTCACAGGTATGTCGGTCCTCAACTTCAATTATATTCATATCGCTGAACACACTCCAGGAACGCTGCATGTACTCCCAGTCCTTCGCTTCCCACTCCCCCCAAGACTCCCCTGCGTCGCTCCCGTTCGGACCATGCAAGGGCAAACTTCGACTCCAAAGCTTCACGAGCCCTTCTCCGGCTCAAGTCTAAGCTGCGCCAACGAGGCGATGCAAGTCACACTGGGATTAGGAAGGGAGAGGGGTTGTCCACTAGCCTGCTACCTGCAGCAGACATCGCATCATCCAAGTCGTCAGGGAGACCTGCGAAGAAGAGGAAAGTGATGTCGGCCATTAGCAAGGTGGCCCCTGATGAACGTGAGAAGACCATCGCCTTGTACGTCGGTCCCTTTCCGCTTTGACATTGGCTGAACGTGTCTAGTAGGGGTGATGTGATCGAGATCAGTTCTGAAGCTTCCGACCAGTACGTCCCCCCTCATCTGCTGTGGTGACATGTTCACTTATTAGCGAACAGGGACAGCTCCAAGGGTGTTGAGGACGAACCCTTCCGGGGTCGCTCGGGACGCTCCCGCGTCGAGTCCGTGCAATCCAAACGAGCAAGTTCTCTGCTGAAGACCCGTGGTTTCTGGAGGTATGTTTGGCCTTTATTTTCGCGTTGTAAATTTCCATCACGACTGACATTACCTCAAACAGGCGTAATGGTACTTCCTTGGAAGCGGAGAACGGGGAAGCCGGTGCTGTCCTCAAATCGACTAGTGCCAACGTCGCTCCTTCCGTGGGCAAAAAAACTCCGAATACGTCTCACCAACCCGTGGTTGAAGCTCCCGGAACTCCTATCTTGTTCGACACTGACGAAGAAATGTACGCCTCAATGTTACGCCTTTACGTCACTCCTTAACGATGTTACTTACCCCACCTGTACAGGCTCCCCGAGCCCATAAACGCACTCAAGAAGGCTCCTAAGACTCCCCGTGAAAGGTCTATACATAGCAAGTCGTCCGATTTCTCCGCCGGTGAATATGACTCCGATGACCCATTCATGTGAGTAATACACCTTCGTTGCTACCGTTTCATCGACTGACATGGTACAACCCAGCAACGACGACGCCTTGGATGAAGGCAACGACACAGATGCTGACTTGCCTTCGGATGAGGATGACCAAGTGCAGTATGTCTTTCCTTTGATCCAGCGCGGTTCGGTTGTGCTGATTACGCTCTCAGCCTTGCCGCCATACAAAGTATCTTATCCACTGTCTCTCCCAATCTTTCCAAGGACCAGTACGACAAAGCCCTCCGTCAAGCTACGAGAGCTGTCAAGGACGCCACCAGGGCTGCGGCGAAGACGGCCTCCAGGAAGCGAAGGACAGCGGTGAAAGGGAAAAAGAAAGCTGTGCTAATCTCTGACGACGAAGATGTTGAAGATGCTGAAGGCCCATCTGTTCCCGATTTGAGCGAACAAGAACAAGAAGACACTCGGTTAGTGAACCTCTCTTTTCTCTTTCTCTCAGCCTTACTCGTTCTTATCCCCTCTTTAGTATTGCATTGGCGAGGAGCAAGCAGATCGCAGTTCGACGCACCGGTCAATCCAGCGGTCAAAATGGTTCTCAAGGTACCCCAGGCTTCATGCCCACTACTTCGACTCCAAACACGTTCCCTTCTACTCCCCTGGCGCCCCCTCTTTCAACCCCTCTGTCAACCCCTCTGTCAACCCCTTCACAGCCTATGACGTTCGCCACGTTAGTTGCGCAAACCCCAGGAGCCGGCACCCAGGGGGCAAACGTGAGGTACATTCAACGTGCTGTTTGCCTGCCCGATGTCTCCGGCGTCAACTTCCCCGAACTGCAAGACCCTATTCTAGCTGCTGATTATGCCCTACTCTGCAACCTTGAGTGAGTCACGATAAACGCACTCATTTTCTTACTGCTACTAATTGTAACTCCAGGAAGGGTACCATTAAGCCCTGGACCAACACGCGCGGTCGTCCTCTTCCCGCTTTCAGTACCTGGGGAGCTACCATTCCAAACATGAGTGCTACGTACGTCCCTGTCACGATCACTCATTGGCATTCTACTGACTCGACTGTAGCTTGGCCTTGGCCATCATTCGCTTCCAGGAAGTTGGGAAATACATCAACCCTAGTCGTATTTCTCCATTGGTTGTCGAATTGAAAGAATATTTGTCCGACCCACCTCGCTACCACGTTGTTCGAGACCGCCAAGTGGTTTACTGCGTATCCATTGGCGCAGTTTCACGTTCCCAACTTTTCACGCAAAGCAACGCCGGGATGAAGCAGAAATTCCTCAACTTCCGCCTTCATCCACAGGAGTGGCAACGGTGGGAGGGTTGGTCTTGCATGGTGACGGGTTGCAACCCCGTTGCGGCGCAATACGGGATGAACGCCATCCAGATGTCGACGAAGTCTGACTTCTCTAAAGGTGGGCTCCTATGATTTACTCGTTAGCACCATGTTGATGTCTTCGTTTCGTTATTTTGGGAGCAGGGGACAATATAACGACTCCAATTTATACCGACGAATGGACGATTGACTCCGACGACCAAGGTGTGCTATTTTCATGTTCCGCTAATGAATTGTCACTCAATCTATCCCTAGTCCCGGTTTACGACGCTCGCAACTCACCCGAGTTCGACTTCATTGCACATGTTTCGGATATCGAAAACCGTTTGCCTCGCTGGGCTCCCGACGATGGTGAGATTCCTAGAGAGTCATGTGTTGCTGTGGCGTACACCATGGCCCTCTTCTTCTCAAACTCTTTGCAGGAGTGGACCATCGGCTGTAATGTGCGCTGGGTGATGGTGCTGGGCGTGCCTGAGAAGAGGGGACTTCCCTAAATGCCAGGTCTGTTTGGGGGGATTCTTTGACAGATTCGTTTGCCGTACAAGTACTGTTATACCCAATGGTTCGGTAAAACCCAGCCAACTCAGCGATTTCTTTACCTCTTGTAATCAAACAATAATTTCCTTTGAAGTATGTAGTGAAACGAATGACCTCCTTCTCTTCTTCTTGCCAAGCTTTCAGTCAAGAGAGACACAAGGGTATCTCCGAAAGAGATGTATGTTCCCACCCTTACATAATGGCCAAAGGTATAAAACCGTGACACGCTCCAACGTCCGTTTCTCTCCGACGACTCCTCGTCTTAGAAGAACTTCACCTGCAGGTTCTAAATCCAATCCGTTATGCACGGCAATAACAAACAATTTGATTCCCCAAGATCACACTGGCAACCAGGGCTACGCCTTGGCAGTCAGCGTTGTCATCCGCCTGCCTATCCAACGTTGTACGGTGGGGGCGCCCGTAAACGTTATTTTAATGCGCCGGAGCTGAAGAACATTGTGAATGAGAGACAAGAGCAACCCATCTATGCTTATGCCCAGTACGACTTCCACAACTATGTTGCTCTCGACAAAGTTGTGGACGAATTAGCCAATAATGCCAACAGCATTGCATGCCACTTACCTCTGAACATGCTCGTGGACATGTTCGACCGGAATGAATTGAAAGACTTGTGTGATATACATAAAATCGTTACCCGGGGATTGTATTACCGCAAATCCTTCACAGAGAGGTTGCTAATTCATGCTTGCACTGACCAATGTGAATTGTCTTGTGCAATATTGATCCCCTCTCAACAGGTACTGCGATCGATGAACGTCGGAATTTTGAACGTTGTAGAACCCAACTTCTTGAAATGTTTCAAGCTTATACCTGCCACTGCCTTTCATAACATCATCCTGCGACCTCCCTCTATCCACACGACGGGCAACTTCAAGGTTACCGGTGTCTACCGGAAGCAACCAGACACGCTAGAGGAAAATGAGATCGTCATTGACGATTTGCCAATAAAAATGTTGGTTAATTACCTTTCTCAAGCAGGAATACGATCTCTGGCGGCCTTTCATGGATTAAAAATCCCAGTGGAATGGAATAAAGAAGATTGCCAGTGGTTTGTTGGCAATCATGCCTGTCATGGCTGCAATCATCTGTCATATGTTTTGGCAGCGCCCAAGAAAATGAATCCCACAGCTAACCGTTCGAACGATCCGAAAGTTGTCAAGAAATTTTCATGGGATGCGTATGAAGTTCTCCCCACTGACCCTTATCCGCCACGTCCTACGTCCAAGAAAGACATAGCTGCGATAATGAAGGCTTACTGTGACGACTTGAAGCCGAGCGTAGTCGAAGAGGATGGGTGCGCAGTGTGTGGTCAAATCTCTGACAAAATGAGTATGCGTCCGTTGACAGACATGGAGGGGTATCTCCACGTTCTGGAGAACGCTGAAGTCANCCGTACGGAGAGATTAACAACCAGTCAGCCAATCGCACCTTCTGTCGGTCCAGTGATGGTACCAGGAAAGAATAGGGTATGCGCGGCTTGCGGCGACTCGTTATTGCGTGGTAACCGTCCTAAGATGGCACTGGCCAACGGTTTCTGGTTAGGTGAGATCCCAGAGGCTCTCAAGAATTTGACATTAGCTGAGCGGGCCCTCATCTCACGCGTAAGGTACAACCGATGTGTTGTGAGGGTTTCCAGCGGGCATGCAAAGATGGTGGCAAACGTCATTGCTTTTGAGCACCCGACCGTGAAAATATTCCAACAGTTACCTATGACCAAAGCAGAGCTCGATGAAGTTCTTGCGGTAGTATACACGGGGGTAGCAGCGCCCACTGCAGAGGATCTAAGGAGGACCCCTGTTCTTGTTAGAAGGCACCGAGTCAGAAGTGCTCTCGAATGGCTAAGGTTGAACCACTCTGGCTACGCCGACTTGGTTATTGATTATGATACACTAAGTACTTACGCCCTGGAGGGAGTTCCTGTAGAGGTGCTGCACCAAAAGTCGGCTGTGAACAAAGGCAATGTGGTTCCTGCCGCCACAAGTCAGTTTGATAATGAGGAGGAGCAAGGAACAGAATCTGGTCCTTGTCCTTTCACAGTGCATGGTTTGACGGCAGATCACTTCTCTAAGATGACGACCACACAACGTAAAGCGGGAGCTTTGCAACATCTAAAAAATGGAGGTGCTCTGCTCACTGTGGGCCATGATGCCAAACCTCAATCAATATATGACAACCCCAGTCTTTACCCGTCTATGTTTCCTTGGCTATTCCCATATGGATACGGAGGGGTGGGGCAAGGAATACATGCAGGAGTAATCTCTAGGGAGAGGCACATACGCAGCCTTCTCATGTATCACGACAAAAGGTTCCAAGAAGATGCTGGTTTTGTTATCGTAGTCTTCAACCACCAGCTTATACGACAGGGTACCACGGGGAGTTTCATGCTAGTAAAACGTAACAATTTCACCAAAGTGGCTGATACAATTCAGAGAATCAGTCCTTACGTCTTATCAGCTATTGCAGATAGACTGAAAGAAGGAGGTAGGTACATAACACAAACACGGGAAGAGAAGGAGTGTTTCAGCTTATTGGACCAAATAGAATATGTGGGCGGCCAGGTCAGTGGTTCTCTGGCAAGCAAGAAGTTTCAAAGGAACGAACTCTGGTCATTAGTTGCGTTCAAAAATGCCCCCCACTGGTTTGTCACCCTGTCCCCAGCGGACAACAAGCACCCGCTATGTGTATACATGGCAAGTCATGACGAGTCTTTCTCACCTGAAATCAAAGGATATGCTGAACGACAACATCTGGTGACTGGTAATCCAGTGGCATGTGCCAGGTTCTTTGACTACCTTGTCAAACTGTTCATCAAACATATCTGTGGGTGGAAAGATGATGGACCGACAAGAGGGGTCTTTGGCAAACCCTCTGCCTACTACGGCACGGTGGAACAACAGGGGCGTATGACCTTGCACCTCCATTACTTGTTATGGATTGAGGGCTCGTTGCCTCCCCAGGTTATCCGTGACAGGTTAATGGCTGGAGACTCAGAATTTCAGACACAGTTGATTGCTTACCTTGACAGTTGTCGTGTTGGGGAATTTCTTACGGGATCGATGGCTGATGTCAAGACTCGAGTGCCTAACGTTCCAGATGGCGTCAAAGAAAAAGGGATACATACTATTCTAACTAATGAGAACTCACAGGTTATTCCGCCAGGTTACAAGAACCCAACTCTCACAATGCCTGAGTCACCACCTGACCCCTGCTGTGAAAGTCCAGAATGTACAGGCGACGGCTGCCCTGTATTCGAGAGTCGTTACAAGAAATTTGCCTCTGTCGTGGACGATATCATCTTCCGATCGAACGTCCACAAATGCTTTGGAAGGCAAGACAATGATACATCTGCTTTGAGCGGAGACAAAAAAACCCGAAAAGCGCCAATCCCCAAGCAACACGCAACAGGTAAAGGGTGCATCAATAAGGATGGTGTATGCACAGCTAGATTCCCAAGAGAGATGTTCGACAGTACAAATGTTGATCCCGAGTCGGGTCACGTTAATCTCAAGAAGAACGAGGCCTGGATAAACGATGTCACACCCATTATATCGTTTTTGCTTCGTTGTAACACTGACACAAGTTGCTTGTTGTCTGGGACTGCGGTGAAAGCTATCTTAGGATATGTAACTGACTACATCACAAAGGGATGGTTAAAGACTCACCAGATCTTCTCAATTATGTACGACACATTCACCCGAACCCCTCAGTCATTGCCTGTGGATGACGAGAAACCTGGTAGTGCAGCACGGAGAATGATCCTTTGGATCGTGAATTCCCTAAGCGCCAAGATGGAAATCGGAGCTCCCATGGCTGCAATGTATTTGCTAGGAAACCCGGACCACTATGCCAGTCACGAGTTTCGAGTTTTCTATTGGAAGAACTACGTAAATTTTGTAGAGACCGAATGGAAAGGATACATTGGTGTAGCAGATCTAGATCCAATTCCCGGAGTTCCTACAACAATTACTGCCAGTAACGACGTTGGGATAACCCGCTCGACTACGCAAAAGATGGATGTGTGCGACACTGGTCAGGAAGACAATCCAGAAACACTCTTGGTTCAGCGAAGCAACAACAAGTATGTTGGGAAGACAACCACAGACGACTACCGATTCCACCCACTTGAGCACGGAAACCTCTGCCTATATGAATGGATTCAATGCTCTGTAAAACAGTACGAAGAGAGCACCAGGGCACCTAGAAAAGACCTAGACTTCTTGCCATACCAGCCTGAACATCCACTGCACGAGTCACACGTCGTTGCTTGTGACCTGGATCGCCGCCATTATGTTGTTCCCAATTTCGTTGGACCAGCTCTACCAAAAAGGGACACAAGTGACCGCGAACAGTACTGCATCACCATGCTGACACTATTCTGTCCCTGGCGAACTGGAATTGATCTGAAAACAGTGACGGAGAGTTGGGAAGACGCATTCCTGAGATATCAGTTCACAGAGAGGCAACAAGAGCTAATGAATAATTTCAACTTACGATATGAGTGTTATGATGCGCGTGATGACTTTGCCAGTGTTCTGAAGTCTGCAGGTCGCGATGATCATGAAAGCGGGAGCGAAGATGGGATTGACTTTGTTGACGCCGAGTACTACGAAGACCAAATTGATGACAATGCCTCCGATTTTGTTGTCATCACAGGACCGAAGACAAGAGAGATGCAAACAATGAATGACCAAACGACTCTTGCTTTGAGATCCGCCGGTTGGAAAGTCAACCGGAGCATTCACCAAGTGAATGACTTTCACCTTCCACGGATCGTCATTGATAAGAATTTTAATGGTCTATCGTGGAAGGCAATCATTAAAGCTGAGAAGAATAAGATTTGGCAAGCCAAGTTTAAAGCGGCGGAAATGAGCTCCAGTACTGCGTCAGGAAATGGGCAAGTAAGGAACGATGCTTACATTGTACCTGGCTCGTACCTCACTAGTGACTTTGTCCCTGATAAACCAGAGTGGACGGCTATTATTCAAGATGTTGCAAAGCAATATTCTCTGAACGAAGAGCAACAGAAGGCGTTCAAAATCGTCGCAAACCACGCAACTTGCATCGCTCCGGATCAGCTCCTAATGCATCTGGGCGGCATGGGAGGCACTGGTAAGAGTCAGGTCATTAGAGCTCTAGAAACCTATTTCAAAGCACAAGGGGAACCTTACCGCTTGGTCCTACTCGGGCCTACAGGAACATCAGCTGCTCTGATAGGCGGATCAACGTACCATTCCTTTCTTGGGCTCCGGACTGGGAAAATGACTGGTGAATCGTTAAGCGGTTTAGATGAAGTTCTCGAGAGATTAGTGAGATGCGGATACATTTTCCTGGATGAGAATTCAATGTTAGCTTGCCGAGACTTATGCCAGATCAGCGCCAGGATTTGTGAAGTTCTTCAAATCTATGAGAAACCTTTCGGAGGGCTCAATGTCATATTGGCTGGCGACTTTGCGCAGCTCCCGCCGGCCCAAGGAATTTCCCTGTATAGCCGTTCAGTTTCCCTTCATCAGACGCCACGTCAGTCTATTGGTGAACAAGAAACAACGATCGGGAAGATGATATGGCTGCAGTTTACCAAAGTCGTAATTCTCAAACAGAATATGCGCCAGACTGGAGATGAACCCAAAGAAATAGCATTTCGACAAGCACTGGAGAATCTGAGATACTACAGCTGTACACCTGACGACATAGCTCTGATTAGAAGTAGGGTTGCAATGGGTAGTCACTCACTATCTCTGGACCAAGAACCATTCAAAAATGTATCCATTATCACGGCGCGTAATCGCGTGAAGGACCAATTCAATGAGTGCAATGTTCAGCGATTTGCCGCTGAGAGTGAGCAGTCTGTTTCGGAGTTCTATAGCATTGATAAATTGAGTCATGCAGAACCCAAGAGAACGAAAGAAAACAGGGTATACGCACGGCTGAGTCATCTGTCTCTGGCGGTGAAAAATATCTTGTGGGAACAACCGCCTCATACCAGCGAGCAGGTACCGGGCTGCCTAAAAATTTGTCTAGGGATGCCTGTCCTCTACATGAAAACACAACGGATTCGCTGACATAATATATTTATGTAAGCATGACTAATCCTTCCCCTCCCCGAAAAGAGAAAGGTGTCCCGCGCGCAGCGCGCCTGTGCCATGGCTGGCCGTTTTGGATTCTGACCTACACTACCACAACTGTATCTTGAGCCTCTTACCATTGACCTTTCCCAATGCTGTTTAAGCCTAAAATTGTGGTAAACATCTAAAATTATCATTTTTTTAGCATTTGTATTGTATTCTATATTCTGTATTCAATATTTGAACTGTAGTTTCATATTTCTTCTTCTTCATTTTTTAATATACTCTTTGTTCATGGACCATTCTCTTTGACATTAGGGAGACTCCCACTACTACTCAAAGAGATTTTCATGCTAAGCATGCTAGGCAGTGTTTTAAATGAATTCTGTTCAGTCCTGAACTATGAAGGACTCCAAGCCAGTCTCCCCCAGTCTCAATTGGCAGATGAAGCTATTCCTCAGCATAATAAAGAGCAAAGCAGTGCCTTTGACAAGGTCAGTGCAGCAGTCTTAAAGCAAGTGCTACATCCCTATTTTTGAATGGTCCTGTAGAGACTGGGCAGACATTTTTGTATAAAAAAACACCCTGCCACTATCTCCAAGGTAAGGGGAAATTGTTCTATGTGTGGCATCATCTGGAATTGTTTCTTTGCTGTTGTCAGGTGGAGATACATCTCATTCAATGTTTGAATTTCCCATTGAAATGTATTGTGGTAAATCATGTGCTATCATGTTGAATATTCTTCTGGCTGATTTACTGAGTGAAGTTAATCTAATGTTTTGAGATGAAGTTCCGGTGGATAGACAGGTACCTGTACAGGTACACGTTACCTGTTGGGTAGACATTTGTACAGGTATGACTGACCCATTAGGTAGGCAGGGACAGGTAGAGATATGCTGACCTGTTGGGTGGACGGGTACAGGTACAGATACGCCTGACCCATTGAGTGGATGGGTACAGGTATGGATACGCCCGACCCGTTGAGCAGATGGGTACAGGTATAGGTACACCTGACCTGTTGGGTGGATGGGTAGAGGTACGAATATTAGGTACAGATACAGATACCCCTGACCTGTTGGGTGGATGGGTACAGGTACAGATACCCCTGACCTGTTGGATAGATGGATACAGGTACACCTGACCCAGGTATGGGTATGCCTGACCTATTGGGTAAACCAGTATGGGTATGCCTGACATGTTGGGTAAACCGTTACAGGTATGCCTGACCTGTTGGGTAGACAGTTATGGGTATGCCTGACACATGCCTTGACTATTGGGTAGAAGGGTACAGGTGTGCAGCAGAGGCCAATTACTGTACTACAGTTGTAATATTTTATCCAGAAGTACTTTAGCAATAAATTATTCAATGCCTGCTACTCCAAGAACAGGACTTTACAGGCCCCAACTGTGCTTTACCTCAGCCAAAATTCCCTTCCTGAGTAGCTATTTCCTGTATTTTTGTTTAACTGAGGCTAAACACTAGACTTAAGATGACTCATCTCAGCCATCTGAGAGTTTGTGTTGAGAACCTGAGTTTTGAGTGTGAGTACAAGCATGAGCACACCACAGGTTCAAATAAATAGTTGTGAATGCAAGATACAGGACATGAATTCCAATTGAAAAAAAAACATACAGAATTTTGCCAATGCATGTGTCCCTCATTTGGAGAGTAGTGGGTGCTGGAGTAAAGTAGGCTTCAAGAGTTATTTTTATTTCAAAATCTCAGTTCCCATGAGTCCATCTGTCGTGAGGCATGCAAACAGAATACTATATATGGATCATCATCATATTTGCAAAGCCCCCACCGTGCGCCGAAGGTGGGTGGTTCATAAAGTAACATTCTGACCTTACGTGTCTCCATACAAAATTAACATTTTCTAACTTTTTGGCGCACGTTAACATTGTCCTGCGCCAATGTTACATTGTCACGCAAACTAACATGAACGTACGCTAACTTTGAGGTGACAAAGTTAACATAGGAAGACAAACGAGCGTCAGCATACGTTAACTTTGTGGCCCATACCCATACCTTTACCGCCGGGACGTTGGCAGTGGGCGCGAAACCGCTGATGTATGGGTCGGCAAGTGCCGACCACGTTGTTGTGTGTCGATGCCGCTGGCAAGCGTGACGTTTCGCGTTTGGCTGTTTGTTTGCTTCTCCTACCAACACCGCGAGCATCCCATACCTGTCACCGTGATTTCTGGCTCATGGTTTGGTTGAGTTTAGGCCAATTGCATGACAATTGCCTTGCGACCTCTCGGAAGCAATGTTCGGTCACCGGTACGCTACTTACTTGCTATATTCCGCCACCGGCTAACATTTGTGCGCTTTAGTTGATCAAGTGGCATCAGGGAGCAAGGAGGAGGTAGCGGACAGATGGGTATGAAGCTCTACACTGCTCTGAGGGTAGAATGTAGCATAGGTATGCTTCCCAAACTGTGCCCGAGAACCCTAAGTGACGATTATTCCAGATATTTAGATTGTGAACTTTACTTCGAGACAGAATGTCCAAATTGCATTCCCTAATCACCCCAGTGTGTCAGATTTCTAGACAAGAGGTAATTCAGAGGTGCCATCGACACCTATAGCCCCTATTGTGCTGGTGTTTGTTTGCCTGCAGCGGGATATGCTTCCGCTCGCGCTCGCAACTTCCGGCAATGGCACAGCCGAAAATCTTCGCAAACCCGACAACGTACAAGGTGTCGCTTGCAGCTAATTTCCATGCTGAAACGCGTCTGCCGATACTTATATCGTGTACTCATCGATGATGAGGTCAACCCGCCTCCTCCGGCATCCCAGCAGCAACCGAACAATCCACCGGCTCCTGACCCTTGGCGGGAGCGCCTTGACCGAATCGAAAGACTCGAAAATCTTTTGCTTGCGCATGCAACAGCTCAGCTTGAGTCTCGGATACCCGGAGTGGGAGCAGGCACATCTATTCCTAGCCAAGGTGAGTTTTTCGAGGCCTCGAAGCATGTGCAACGACTCACCTTCCCAAACAGAACAACAAAGGGGGCTGGTCAACTCGGCACCCCAAAACTCTTTGCAATTCGCAATGGGAATGGGAAAACCCGACCAAATTCGAGGTAAGGCTTCTGGGATATCGAGTCGTGCGCAAAGACTCACCCTTTTGCCCAGAAACCCCAACCCAGCACAGCGGATCGGTCAACTCGGTACCCCCTAAAATCTCACAATCCACAGAAGTTTTGTCAAATCCAGCTGCCGGTCTTGCTTCCAACGCCACGATAGTAGGAGCCAAGAAAGAGGAATCAAAGTCAGATCCTGGTATGTCGCAAGCTCTCTTTCTGAGACTACAGTTTCATTGGGCTCCGCAGGCGCTGTGCAGCCAGGTACCGAGGAGTGGGACTGGCCGGATGGTGATGTTGACCGTCGGTGCATTGACGGCACCCCCGAAGCTAAAACACTCAATCAGACGAAGTGGGTCTGGCGGTCGAAGGGTAAGCGAGCGTTCAACGGGAAGATGGCTGAGTACCGCGAATGCAATGGGGTTTTCATTTGCTCAAACCCCTCGTGCNAAACGTCCTAACCGGCCCCAGACCCAGAAATCAGCGTGGAAGTTCAAGTGCAGTCGCTGTCAAGAACCTGTCGATCTGGTAACATGCGAGGCCCGCTCTTATCGGTATTATGTGGTGGTGGAGGGGGTAACGTACTACTGCTGGTTCCATCGGGGGTGCCATGAGCACCCTCGTCCTCCAGCTGGCGGGAAGCTAACCAAAGCTGAAGAGGCTGCCATTGACGAGCAGGTTTCGAAAAATCCCGGTGCAACCCCTCCTCAACTTCGCACTGGGACTGGCGGCCTACAGTCGGTCCCTCTTCACGAAATTTCAGACACGCTGGCGAACCCTCGGGCGGCGCGATATCAGGTGGCAAAGAGCCAAGATCGTCTTGGAATTGCAACCCCTGCGTCTTCCAAGAGTGGCTTTGCGACCTTTTCTGCTCTTCAAGAAGTGAAGGATAAGAATGGAAAGGCGTTTATTATTGGTGATTCGTTAATTGGGGACCAGTACCTTATGTTCCAGAACGATTTCATGAAGCAGGTCCTTCAGGAAGCTATTGAAGAGTGGGGTAAACAAGGCTCTGAATCGGAGGGGCGTCACGGGATGGTCACCGATGGCAGCCATTCCTTTTTCCGCCAAGGTATGCCACCCTTCTTCTTCCTTTGAAATCAAGATGTATCAGTTGACCGACTGTCTGTATAGGTGTCTTACTCTCGACTTGTGTTTTCAGTACAAGGCTAGCTGCTTGGGTGCCTGTTCTCTACACTTGGATCGGAGGGGAAAGCGCAGAGCATTTCCGGCCCCATTTCCGCTACCTCTCCCAGTTCATTGTCGACACCATGGGTTCCGAGTTTCGTGAGGAGTTTCTGGCTCATGTAAGTACCTGGGTTCACCTCGCAAGGATTCAATTGGGCTGATGTACACTTTCAGGTCATGGATTACTCGGCAGCCCAGAAGAAGGCTCACGACGCCGAGTTTGTCGAGGCTGTGGTCAAATTCATGGGGCCACTTTTCGCCAAGCTCTCTCCTGCAGCTCAGGCAGCTGAACGAGAAGCAATTTCGCAACAATCTCAACGTGCTCGGTTAGGGTGTAATATGCACTTTCTGGCCTCTGTTACGCGCATCCGTGACACCGTCTCACTCATTCCCTCTGAACATGTCCCCCAGTTCATGTCTTTTATTAAGACTATGATGGGGAACGATACAACCGAACCTGAATTCGACAATGCGGTTGCCGGTCTTTCCCGAGACTTCCCTGCCATTCGAGGTTGGCTCAAGTGGTGGACGCAGCCTTGGGTCATGTCTATGGCATTCCCAGCGAAAAGCCAGGTACTCCAGCATGTTCGGAAGAAACTCCCTACAACCACCAATGCGACAGAACACCACCACCACCTTCTGAACCATGCAGCTACCTCCGACCAGGAGCTGCTTCCTGGTATATGGGCTATCCTTCGACATATGCAGGAACTTCAAGCTCAGTACAACGCTATCAAAAGTATGTTTATCTATCTCTTTTGCAACTTGAGACTGTCAGCTTATGTTCACCTTAATTCATAGATGGTGTTTTTAATCCTCCCGCCCCGAAGAAGCCACCACATCGCAAGAAAAAGAAACCTTACGAGAACGATGGCCGCGCACCCGACACTGTGGCGCGTTTGCAGGCTATCGAGCCCTCTGCTCCAGCGCAGGAGGACCTGATGTCGTACAAATGGCTCGCTCCTAACTCCTGTTTCATTGACCATACTGTCGAGCTCTGGTATCGTGCTTGGCGCCAATGGCCAGTGGAAGAGAGGGAAGATTTACGGAGTCTTCTACCTGCAGACTCCTTCCTTTCATTTTTGACCAGTCACTTTGCTTGTCGCTCTCGGTTGGTCTTAGAGGAGAAAAGGACAAAGAATACGCAGGAAAAGATTACTCGGGAGCTAGCTCTTGGTCAAATGAAGATCAAAAGCCTCATATTTGATCAATGGAAGATTGCTCTGCCCGGAGAATACTTCTGCGCAGTTGGATGGCTGCAGCGGGGTGTTCAGGTATGTTTTTTGACCTTGAATGCAGAGCTTTCTTCTCATACCAAAAAATAGGATCCCGGGACGCCAGTTTCTGCACAAGCGCGGTTTGGCATTCATCAGCTCTTTCGACGACAGTGCCCACAAGGCCACGTTATGCTGACATATGAGCCGTCGCAGCCCAGGATTGTCACCCATATCGAGCTCAGTTTGATCGCAGTTCTGCGTGAATTGTACCCCAACACTGTTCTTACCCCCGAGCATTATTTTGCTCACCGGATTCCTCGCGACGATACATCAAGACCTGTGTTTGGCCCTGGCGTCTCAGTGGAAGCCCCTCAGAATTTCAAATGTTCTGATCCAACCTGTCAAGGCTCCGCCGAACTTCAAGACATCCAGTTTTCGTGGCCCAGAATTCTCACTTGCTCCCTCAAGGGTCAGGCCGCTACGCTGTCAAAGGACTCTTTTTATCAAGACGTGCTTGAATGGCCCGAGACCTTCAGCATCCAGGATCTGAACGGGGAAGCTCCTGTTGTTTATGAGCTTGTGGGTCATCTCATCTACAGCGGGAGTCACTACACCTGTCAGATCCGCATTGAAGGCGAGAACTATGCCTACAATGATATCGATGGCACGTCCGAAGCCTACGCTCTACTCAGACCTGCTTCAACGGTTCCTGGTCCAGCATCACTGCAACCAGCAGGCTATGTGTACAATCGCGTGTCGGCAAAATCCACGGTGCGAATCTTTGGTTGAGAACTGTTACGCCGCTTTACATGATTCTGATTATTTTGAAACAAATAGACGCGACGTACCTTTGAGTCAATCAAAGCCGATGCCAACCACTTGAAACGAGTTTTAGATCGGCTCAAAGCTGTCCGTTACGACGCCGATGGCCAACCTGCTTCTCCTGAGCCACCCGCCTCATCATTTATTGCGAACGATAGCCCATTGACAATGGGAAATCAGCAAGAGAGCGAACAACAGAGTAGCGGTCAAGCTCGTGGTCGGGGTCAAGCTCGTGGTCGGGGTCAAGCTCGTGGCCGTGGGCACGCAAGAGATGGCAGGGCTCGTGGAAGTGCAGAAGTTCGTGGTAGTAGGAGCCGGGGACGAGGTCGAGGCAGGGGCCAAGGAAGAGGTCAGCAACAAGGTCAGGGTAGAGCTGCTCGTGTGGCGAAGCAGGAAGGGTCCGATTCCTCTGAGGGGCCTATTATCGAGAGCGAGGACGAAGATAGCCCAATCGAGATCGAATCGCCAAAAGCGAGTGAAAAGCTTGCAGAGGATTCGCTATCGCCATCGAACTTTGACAATCTGGAACCCCAAAGATCTCATGTCCAACTCTCGTTCTCTGATGACGACATACCCCCACTGCACACCTCCATTCCAGAACTCGTTCAGCGTTCGCTTTGCCGCCCAAACCTCGAATGTGGCAAGGACAGGTTTGCAAGTGATGAAGTTGACATTCTTCGGTGCGTTCTTTGTGAGAGGGAGTGGCACATATCATGCATACGGTCATCTCTTCCACCAAAATTTGACTACGAAAAAGATTGGGACTCGGTGGAGAATTGGTGGTGTTGCGACATCTGTCTATTGCCTGACAGCTCACCCTGGGATGACCTCATGTGAGCTCCATTGAATCTCTATTTGGATTTCCAACACTGATGTTAACCTTGGACTTCGCAGGCTGGGTCAATTTATTCTTGTTGATGTTGATCGATGGGTTGAGTCCCCAACTGGTGTGGAACTCTGGTATCCCGCTCGGGTGCATTCTAGAAGAGGGCTGCAGGTGCGCATGGTATGGCACCATGAAAATCTCTATCAGGATACATCTCGTCAACCAACCGAGCCGTTTTTCGAAATGAGCGCAAGGGAATGCCTTTATGCCTATCGCCATCATCCGTGTAAGCAAGATCCTACACTCTTAGACTCGGTGAGCTAGCTTGTTTTCTTTTTGGGAGTCTTGAATCTGGAAGATGTAAATTAATATTGTTTTTGTTTCCAGCTGCGAATGGGAGAGATTGCCGTCCCTCTCAACCTTTTCCATGAAGCTGTTGATGAGCACAATTATCGAAACAGGGAGCTGATTCAAGTGCTCCGCCAGGCATCCAATGCAGTGCTTGACATACTCAGTGGCAAGCGGTCACATCGGATATGGGATCTTTTCACACATTGGATGAAGAATTCTGGATCTCGCTCGCCAGATTCCCGAGCTCGGGCGGCTGTAAATTTTGGCTTGGCCTTCGACTTCCCAATATACCCTGGAGACATTGGGCTTATCCAGCCATTCTTGTTGCGCATCGAGGAGGCAGCATGGAACACTCCGGGGTATGATCATTCTCACAAGAGCATCGTGTACACCCTTGCCTTGGTCCTTTTCCGTGTTGCCATCACCCGATTCTACCTTGCTATTCCCCCATCATACGACGAGCTGATATTCTTCTTGGGTTATCGCGGTTCATTTGAATCTCTTCGGTCAGCTCTCTCCCCTTTAGAGTTAGATGCATGTCAAGGACGAATTGTTCGGGCCCCGACCCGGCACGAGCAGGCGTATTTGGCCTCAGTCTCGGGAGTGGTGGATACCCGAAAATGGGTGTTGTCAGACGGTTTTCTTTATGGGTCACTCAACCGAATTCCATCGAACACGATTTCCGACTCAACCACTCCATTTCAACCACTCCTATCCTCTCGTCAACCCTTCAATTTTCCCCACAACGAGCCTGCATACGAAGGTCTGTTTGAAGCCAGACAAGACTTTTTACCACCCATTCCTTTAATCCTTTGGGACCCTTCAATGATACCTCCAGGTACCAGTCGCCCCAAACCACGTCGTCTTGGAACAACGCCACCAAAGGTCAAGCCTAACCTTCTATCTTCGCCTCTGACACGGATTATACCCCCGGTGCAACCGACACGTCACTCAACGACTGATATTCCCACGTCAAAACTATCCCATTTGCCTTCCTCTGTGCCTCGTCCGGAGCCCACCCAGACGGGCCGGACCTTACGAAGCCACAACAAGCGCAAGGAGACTCACTCCGAATCCGAGGTGCCACCAGTCAAGAGAATCAAGCACAAAGGTGGTTACTACGCAATCATCACAGAGGCGGTCCCTGCTGGTGGTGATGGAATGGTCGATTGATGGTTGGTTACTAGATCTAGGTAATTAGTTTGTGTTTTGAGACGCTCGGCCCATTGTTTCGTTATTCCTTTTGATTTATGTGCCGCTGTTTTAACTTGGGTGCTTACTTGCATGTAACATAAGTTAGCTTGGGCGTTTACTTGCACGTAACATAAGTTAACTTGGGTGTTAACTTGCACGTAACATAAGTTAACTTGCATGTAACATAAGTTAACTTGCACGTAACATAAGTTAACTTGGGCATTAACTTGCATGTAACATAAGTTAACTTGGGCGTTAACTTGCACGTAACATAAGTTAACTTGCACGTAACATAAGATAACTTGGACTGAATCACATTAACTTAGACTCAACATATGTCAACTTGAGTGCTTAGTTGCACGTAGATAAGTTGTGTTACATGCCTGCATGGGCCAGTGCTTGTAACATTACCTATCGACTCGTCATGCATGGATTTCCAAGTTTGAACACAGTACTCTCAGTATGATACCAGTTGAAAGAACGGCTATCAATAGTACCGAATCCCTGTTCAATTTCCGGTACGCAAAACGACCGCTTCAAGTCGATGACTCTGCCACTTGGGTTTGCGTCCGTGTTTGTACGCCATTCTGTTGCGTTGTACACTCCCTCATCAGTCGCCAGTTGTGTGTTTGCACACCTCCCTGTTTTATTTGTATATGTTCACCATCTTCCTCCTGTGATTGTGATTGCGCTTTGTACAAACTCGTAACATTGCTCATTTTGGCTCTCAACTCAAGTCCATGGCTTTGTGGTACATTACGTGCATCTATTCCCAGCTGTATTCTCATTTTTCCTCGATCTCACCGTCTCTCTCCTGATTCTATTCTTGTTACTGAGCACTTACAGGATGATCGCAACCGTGACGCAGGTCGAACGGACAGTTAGAGAGGGCGCCGCCGGCGACAAAGTTAACGTGGGTGCTTAACTTGGAAAGTGCCAAGTTAGGCCCACGTTAACGGCTCTAACTTGGTGGGGGAAAGTTAACACACGTTAACATTCCAAGTAACATTATTCTCATTCCCGAAGGTGCACCAAGCTATGCTTGTTTCGATTAAAAGAACGAGCTTTCCTTACGTAAAGACTCGTAATTCCTCCAAACGAAGGACGTGAAAAGATATTCAGTGGACATTGAGCACAACAGATACTATGTGTCAGATAGAGTGTAGATCTCAGAATCCCTTAAATCCAAATGCCACAGAGGAGGGAAGCCGCACGAGCGCAAGCACGCCGCAGGCGTGCGTCAGCGAGTGCCTTGCCGCCTCAAAGTGTGAACAGTGTACAGAGAGACTGTGCAACCCTCGTAAAGGCTCGTACTGCCGTGCACCGCAACGGCCTTCTGCCAAAGTATCAGACCATTGCTTTTCGAGACCTGTTGAGTTAAAGACTCACAAACTATCATTGGTATCTTAACTCTAGAAGAAATTATATCCTTCTCAATCTATGCTCGCATTCGTAAGGATAATGATGATTTCGTTCCAGCCACACGACCGTCATCTCTGCTCGAGAAAGCCTTTACTCAGTTACCTTGCTCACTTCAAGAATCGACGTCACAACAGCCCACGGTGGCGACGGATAGAAGATAGCAACAGAAGCAGTGTTACACGTTAAATTGTGGAAAATAAGCAACAGCAGGCGGGCGTGCTACACGTTACTGTTACCTATCTACAGCAGTGAGGATTTGGGTGATCTTCGACATTAACCCTGGTTGCCTTCGACGCCTAGGGATCGTACCCTCCTCTTTGACTCGCTGCAAAATGCACTTGACCACATCCCACGCGGATTCAGGCGTTGTTCCCAACGGTAATACTGTTTTGAGAGGCAGAGGAAAATATCCATCCCAGAAAGCGTTCCAAATTTCGTGATCAGGTATTAGATGGCCACGACCGGGAATGTGATGCTTCGTCCGAGCAATAATAACCCTTTGTAAAACATCCTTGCCGCAAATATCCCTAAATGCTTTGATCGAACCGAAATCATCTTTTCCGATGTCACGGTAGACGGGAAGCGCGTAGACAATCCCGCCAAGGTGTATATCAGCGGTATACCTGTTCGACCGTTAGTGGACGTCCAGGCGGCCAAAATCGGGCTCTTGTGCCATAGAGATACACTCACTTTGAAGTCATCCAATCGGCGAGACGACTGATGACTTCCGAATCACCAAAGTCTGGGTTGTCAAAACCTGGGGTGTCCAGGAAAAGCAGGCGCGACTTCCTACCTAGCTTGTATTGGTCCGCAATATCACCTGGGATATCTATATGATAAGGCGTCGGATTGAGCGTACATGAGCCGAATCCGTCGTCAACAGCTATGTTTTCCTTTTCCCCGAGCGCTGCAAAGACGTTCTTGATGAACTGAGGCAGACATATAAGGTATGGGTGTGTCGCTACGACAGTGAACCGCCCCACTCACAGTACTCTTCCCACCTCCTGAAGGGCCAATGACACTGTAAGAGTTTGTCAACAGCCACGAACTATGATTAGGGGGAGTGCAAACGAACGGAATCATGATGTCCCAGATAACATTCCTTATAGTCTAATATCCAGTTCTGAGTGCCTGAAGCTCTTGCTCTCATATCTGCTGGACTAACCATATGATTTTCAATTAGCATTGCTCGTGGACTGTCTGGGCTGGTAGTAGTTGGTGTCGGTGCTAGGTATACGTGAACAGTTTGGTTCAAGGTGGTGATGACTGTGACCGGTTGCGAATTGGCGAGCATCTGATTGAGGTGGACATGACCTGCTTGAACGCCAACGATACTAAGGTTGGTAACATCGAGATTCTGTGCGCCGGCCGCAACCGATAACACCGGACCATTTAGACAGCGCCCTTCAGTCGAGGACGCTCGCACAGGGGTAGAGGTAGTATCAGAGGTAAGAGGCGACTCCTTTGGCGCCGTTTCCGATAAAGATCGAGATATGGCAGCCCTGTAGTGGACCTCTTGTTCAACCAAAGAAGAGGCGATATTGTTGTCGAGGCTGGACGGTGGCAAAGTCGTGGCGGTATTGCTAGGGTCCGGAGCTTTGGGATAAGAGTTGCAGCAGGATGGGCTGCCCGAAGCTACGGCCGAAGAGAAGACCGATCCGGTGGTCGTCTCGCTAGACCGTTGCAGGGGCGTTAGACAGGATGTGGGGTGGGTCGTAGTCCCGTCCTCATCAACCTTGGAAAGAGAGTAAGTCGGAGTCGATAACGGAGTCGCGATGGCTGCCCTGAGTCTGACAGATGAGGAAGGGGATGTGGATGATTTTCGAGTCCTTCGTGTGCTTGCGTGACTCATGTCAACTTGAATTGAAGGATGAGGGGGGGCGACAGGACACGGTGTCGGTGAGCTGATTCCTGTCGAGACATGTTGTGCTCCTTCGTGGTTATTACATGTCGTTTCGCATGGCGTATAAAATTCTGAATAGGTCGATGTTGATTCAGATGTTAGCATCAATGTATACAAATGGAGAACGCGCCTGCAGAGCTTGGGCCAGGAATGTTGGTCTCCAGTTCGGTCATTGTAAAAATAATGGGTCAGCGCACAGATGAGAACTGCAGAGCAATAAGTGGGTGTGGGTTCAGTCGCTGTACTATTCGTGTCGGCGAACCGGAGGTCAACGTGGATATAGCGCGGCGTGGTGGTGAACCAGCCCTTGGGTTTCATGACACGACCCTGCATGTACTATATTAGCATGCAATTCTAGATCTAATACACAAGATCATCGGAAACCTCATAGTGGGAAAAGCAGCCCCATTAGCTACTCAGACTCACTAGTCTACAAAGAGTGGGGCAAAAACTCCAAAACTCAATCACCACGCCCCAGACAGATACAACTCTATTGCACGAGTGCGACCTCATGGTACATTGATGACGCAAACACCACCCCAATTTATGAATCACTCAAATTTGAACCCCATGCATCATGGTCGCCTCGTTGTCCTTGAACATGCTCTCCGACCAGCCTAAGCTGGATAAGGCCTTTCATTCTTTGCAAGGCAGGCCTCGACGCCGGAGTTTAACAAGAGTGTTTTTCTGGCTATGAGACGGTGGAGCTGGGATGGATACAGTAAGGCTCTTGCACTGTGAAAGGTAGTATCACTGAAGAGGCAGAATAAAATCTTGGAGCCAGTCCCATGCATTCCATCGTTGTCCTTCGATGCCTTCTTTGTCGACAATTGATTAAGGAGTATCTTAATCACTTTCGAAGCGGAATCAGCCGAATCGTCCAGTTGACAGACTTTACCAGAGAACGAGACTTGGGGCTTCTTCGTTTCCTCGTCTCCTTCGGCCTCAGATAAACACATCTCCCATCGGGGAGTTGCAAGCGTAACCTTCTACACCGCGTTCTTTCCAAAAATATGTTGGAACTAGTGTTGCCGTGAAGTGAAGGTGTTTCACAGCCGCCTTGACTTCACCGTGATGGGAATGATAACACCCAAAAATTGGTGCTGATGACACTGCAGAACCGCTCGGGTGATTCCGCGTTTGTCATTGTGTTCACATTTTGGCAGACAGACTCTCTTTTACCCAGATTCCACTTCTGTGTAGTCATTGGCCAAAGACACGAAACATAGGTCTATTTTTCCTCCATCTATCTCAAATGTGCCTTTCAGTCTCATTTTCTTTGCYTCCGTTTGTCCGAGGAAATGGACGATTCTGCAGAAATCCTTCTCCATCCTGACTGCCTTGCGAGGCCAAGGATTCCTGACATACCATAGATGCGATAGCCAGTCGTGCCCAGCGCGCAGTATGGATCATGTAGCCATGAGAGATAAGGTCATGGAATTGCATTGACAGTCGAATCTCAGACTAAGATGCGGGGAAGTTGAAAAGGGTCAGAGAGCTTGAGCCACAACATGCATTGCATCAGCTATGCTTGGCCAACTTCGGCTAAGTCACAGGAGAACCGACGGGACTTGGCGGCCCGTCAGCTCTTTAGCACTTTTTCAAGTCAGTTCCCCACCAAATTTGGCAGAGCTTTTTGCCAAAATAAACATCAGCTTGTCAGCTTCTAAATTTGCGGCTTTTGGTGTCACGAGAACGCTTGAAAAAGCGCGAAAAGTACAGTTTAGGTTTACTAATACTGATGTCACCTGGTTGAGCACGGTGAGCCACTGAGGTCCTTGTGCTAGCTGCCATGCCATGGATTTGCAGATTGGAATGAACACAAGAGGGAAAGCTGCATGAAAGGCAGGGCGTGCTCTCACCGAAAGGTGCAGTCTCACTGCTTGAGAGGACCTGAGGATTCAGTTCGAGCGAGAACGTCAAGCATTCTCGCTCGAGGTCGGACCGCAAGCCGAATCGCAGTCGATCGACAGAGATCGCCGATAGCCAAATTTGGGCCTGTTCCTAAATCAATCTCATGAATAATTTTGTCTAGTGCGGCCTTCAAAGAATGACAAACCAATGTGCAAACGGTCGTTTCAATGATCTGTGGCGCTCGGTGTCCATGGCAAGGACCGAGGCATCCCGCATGGTTCCTGGAAGAGAGTGAGCCGTGTGCATATTCACCGATTGCTAGCATAACGCGTTACACTCGACGGAACGACCGATATACCGTTGAAGTGACAGCATGTTCGTCCTCTGAATCCCCCATCTACACCCAAGTTACAGTCCCAAAACCACCACCTGGCTTGCTGCCGACACCTCCCACGCCGGCGAGAAATCCACCTTTTGCTAAGACGCCGACCCACTAAAAATCTGCGCAGTCCGTCCGTCCGTCCATAAATGCCATCCAGAACCAATAGCATCATCAGCGCTGCGCTGTAATTCCCGAGGCAACTTTCATTGAAGTCGCAACTTCGGCAGTCTGCTTATCGATGTAGAATTACTGCTCTGCCCTGAGGAGGTTGGTCCAACGCCGATGCTGGCACTAGAGCTACTGCTTTACTTGATCTAACTCAGAGAAGGTAAAGGCGAAGCAGGAGTTATTAGCTTGACAGGGAAAGTTCACATACGGTTATGTGAACTTTCTCGTTAGCACACGGAACTGCGAACTAAGACAGCTTCGCGTCCGGGACCAACGTCACAACAGTCACGTTATGTTACCAGTCGGGATGAAGTGTTGAAAACAATCGAGAACCGAATCAACGATGACGCCTGAGATGTTTGCCATTGAGGCTCCCGTCACATAGCCGGCCGGCTTTCAACAACGACAGCCTTCGAGCGCTTCGAAGTTTGGATCCATAAGAAGTTCGTAGTGAACCGTCATAGTCATAGTCATAGTCAATAATTAAAGAGTACAAAAGGCTTGCATTCATGCTGATTACTCGCTATAGTCTAATTCCCATCAGAAGGAGGCATTGTAGTGATAAAAGTGCTGAGACTCAGTTCACGGGTCGTAGAGTCTCCGTAACCAATCTTTCGAGTCCGAAGCATTATCCTGCTGGTGAGTGTAGAATGAGCCGTCTGGTGAAAGCTGGAAGGTATGTCAATTCCGGTCAAGAATCTTTGGTTTTGAGCAATGATGGCCTACCCCATTAGTAGAAATTGGTATTCTACCTAGAGAAATACAACAGAAACATCTCGAGTTAGAGTGAAACTGATAGTCCAGTGTCGTTGTAACGTACCGGCCCTGAGAGGATGGCAATGCATCCTACGTTGATGACTGATACGTGATGCCAATCAGCTGGAGTGTTAGGCAATGTGAATGTCGTTGCGGGAGACAGCTACTCACGTCCCATTATGAGAAGATGGATAGTCCCGTCAAAGTAAAATATATCCAGGAGAGGACTGTTTAAGTGTCTATAGTTGCGGCGGCCATACCACAGAGTGAGGACACATGCAACTACCACATGAAGAGATCATTGAACATCAGCAGAACTTCACATCTCAGCGAAATCGAGGGAATTGCTCACCGACAAGATTAATTAACATCATTGCACATATTACCATAATTCTTCTGGTATCTCTACCAACGGGCATACAAGGTATGTCATTTGGATACGGTGATAGTACGACTAGAGCTCGATTTGCGTCAGTTCATGCCGCACACAGAAGGTCGCAAAGGATTGTTTGGGGACCACACTGACATCTGGTACCTCTCAGGTCGTAAGCAAAGACGGAAAAGAATGTGCCATAAACAATCTGGAAGCGAAGCAACCCGTCAGCAATGGTACCATATTCTCGGATAAGAATCAACGCCATACGGCATAGTGCACAGGAAGATAAATAGACATCGTCTTGCTTCTTTTGGCCAACGCGTGTATCCGCAGGAACATTATAGCGTCCGCGGATGCGGTGCTCATTGCTATGAAAACTTCAAGAAAGCCACGAGTCAGCTTCGGGTGAGAAGGCTCATGCACAGCATTCACATAGACTCAGCCCATATACCAGCATGCAAATCTAGGTTCCAGTGTAAGTAGGCAATGCTCCACGACGGAGGCAAAACCCGGTATTGTGAGCGACAATAGTAATCCTGTTCGTACCTTCGGAGTCAGGTTGGAACTGAACAGATCTGTGGAGACACCATTTCCTCATCAGTTCCCCAATGACTCAGAACAGGTACGACTCAGGAGGAGTCACTTACAGACAAAGAGTAGTGGAATACTCAGAAATCCGAAGTACCGTGTCGCCATGAATAGTGTGGTCACTGGGCCAAATTTCCGGCCCCATATATACTTGACCTAGTTCGAAACAATTGATTGATGAACACGCCGATGGTAAGCTTGACGGGAGCGGACGACGAGCCTCTGATTCCAACGTCTGGAAGGATTCGGCGATGAGATAAACGAGGGATGCTACTGGAGGTAGCCAATGGTTAGCGACTCGAGGAATCCGACCATCATCATGCTCACCACTGGAATACTGCAAAATATGCACAGCTATGTAAGCCTGAGTGACTTATGACAGACGACGTCTGTGCATTTCAGCTCACTGACTTTGGTGGTCTGAGACCCGTGAAGAGACCTTGTGATGTCAACGGTAAGGGTGGTAGTCGTCGAGTGCATACAAATTGCAGATCGCGAACGTTCAAAATGGACGAGTGGAGGGGTTCGGATGGTCCAATCCACTCATGAGGTTTTATAGCTGCCCCATCTCCGACTGGAGAGGCGATAGTAGGAACTCTCTACCAGTCGATCTGCGATGCAAAACTTTCAGGAGCAGTGTGTAAGCAAATGTCAGCAAAACGACGAAAGTGGATTGGGCGTCCAGCTTCGTTATTTGCCTGCTTGAAAGCATGATAGACGCCCGACAGAGTCACGTCCGATGATCGATCGATGTGTTTTCCGCGCTTCTGTCCGAGAAAATGGACGACTCTGCAAAAATCCTTCCCCATCCTAATTTTTATAGCTGCCCATCTCCGACCAATGAGGCGATAGTTGGAAGACTCTAGTCCAATCCACGAGCAAAACTTTCAGGATCAGTGTGTACGCCATCATCAGCACAGACACAAGAATGGATTGCGCGCTCACGCCTTGTCACATGCTTGCTTAAAGGCATGATTGGACGCTAGACAGGCTCCAAGACGACACAGTTTCCTCACACTTGCTGTTAATCGACGTTGAGCTGCTTCTCCCGCTTCTGTGGCGCTCTCGGTATGCCTGAGAGGCGATGGCTGGTGGTGCCGGTTGCACAGCATGGATTATGTAGATATGAGGTAGATACATGGCATTACTACCGCCACAAATGATCTTGACGGTCGAACTTCAAGCTAAGGTGCAGGGAGGTTGAAAGGGATCAGACCGAAATGCTGCCTGCTAGCATTCCGAGCACGGGAGGCCACGCAACCCCAAAAGGCAGGTAAACGTTTTGGTTTCGGGGTCCCTAGCCATGAAAAGAGTGCCAGTGATGATATTATACAGCCATCAATTCGTAGGCCTTGTAGATTGTCGTGTACAGCAAGGAGACCTTGTGCTATGGCGTATAAAGGGGACAGGGAAGCATAGTCGTGCAAAGAAAAATGTGTAATTTGAGGGTAGTTAGCTACTATCAAGGCAGAGCGAGTCAACCACTTGGTAAAAATTGGCGACTGATGAATACCGAGCCGAGACAAAGCCGTGAGGACCCCACGGGATGTTTTGTGCAGGCACCCTCCTTGTCCAGATCCAAATCTGCGCTTGCTTCTAATGAGCAATTTTTACCGGCGGGGATCTTCATAGCAGGATGACAAAGCGATGTGTTGAAGGTCAGTCTAATGACAGCCGCTCGGGAAGCTGACTGAACTTCCGGTCACTGTGCAATGCGAAGGAAGACTTTAGACAAGGCCAAGTCGGCACTTGATTAGCACCGCTGTCCGCACGTTTCGGGAGGGGAGAAATACTGACATGGATTCCATGATACATCACACACTCCCGATCTCGTGCACATCAAAGCAACATCCTGGTGTCAGCCAACTCGGGCTTGGAGCCCACAAAACCCTGAAATAGTCACCTGATCCTCACCAAATCCCCAGCTAACTAGCTGGGTATAAGGGGTGTGTTTGACCAGCTAGGTTAGCTACAAAGGCGTAAGGGCCACTAACTGCGAATAATTATGGGCGAAATGCCGGTTCAGGAAACCGTCCCCAAGATATAATACAAGTCGTGCGAAGTGTACCAGTGGGTGCCATCAACGCACCGTCGTCAGCGGGCGACGTTGATCGCGGTCGCCATCAACAATGATTAATCATGTCGGCCATTGTGTGGCGCTGCGGCGCCGTTGTCAAATCACTCGCGCTCAACGTCCCGCCCTGATCCCGCCCATTTCCCGCCTGTTGTCATATCTCAGCCAAACTTGGGCGGAACCTCATAAAATTTGGAGAGCGTTTACCCATAGATGATCGAGTGAAAATAGCCTGGTTTTGTAGAATAAATGCTGTGCACTATGATGGTATTCAGTCAACACCACTTCTCCTCCTCCTTCCACTCTTTCAGGCTTTAACTTGGCAAATCAGCCGGAATCAAGGATAGAAGCACTTGAGAGGTACACATCAATGGCTCTAGAGCACTTGAGGTGCTACTTCTTGTGCTCCTCTCTCACGAGTGCGCTGATTCTGTGTAGCCGCGAAAATAACAGAGATATTCGTGGGAGGGCCATACTGCATTAAATAAGCTCTATACTGCTAGTAACCTTTTTATTTATGCTCCCAAAGCTCGTACGCGTTACCTATATTACCGCGGAAGCTCAATAGCAATCAAGACAGGCCGGAAACTTGTATATACATACCTTCATAGCTGGCAGCTCTCTGTAGACACACCACTCAGGTTTTACTTTTGGTAGCATTGAGCATAAGGATATTCAGAGCAGATTATGTGTCCCCACCTCATTCTTTCGCTTTTCAAGACACCTCAAGACCCGCTCAAAGAAATATTTAAAAATGGGCGTATTTCTCACTTTGTGGGTAAAAGGACATCATATTAATTCTTCAATAAATCGGTAAAATACTGTGGTACATTTCAAGCGCTGTATGCAAAAGACCGCTTGTCAATCCGCTCAGTGGGAGGCGAGGTATGGCATGAAGGTTCATAAATTGCAAAGTGATGACAGAGTACTATCATAACATCAAACCAGCAATTTAGGGTCTGACGAGCACTTTCAACGATATCTCAACTGTTTTTCACTCAAATTGCATGCGGTTTTCTGATTTCAGCTCTACTAAATGTTTCAATCCCGACGGTATATATTACAGAGGCGCAACATTGGACATCCACCCAAGACTTTAACAATATGACTCAAGAAGCACCTCCCCCTCCTTGTACTCTTGAGCCTCAGGATAGAATGGCGGCCCTCTATCATCCGCTATCACTGTATCTTTAGGGTACTCCCGATATGGTGGCATCGAGGATATTAGGACAATGCTACTGCACTCAGCCTGTCCAATTTTTCAATCTTGGTCAATGAACTAGCAAGGTAGGTTTGCATTGGTACTCAGAGCAGGCTATAAAGGCAGTGTTAATTGACCAGGGCTCCTGAAAATTGGATTTAGGGATGTAGAAATCATCTACGTACGGCGGTTGAGCTTCTCCTCAAATATATTTTGGTGTTTTCTGGGAATTCTCGGAGTTTGGGTATTTTTACATAGGGAGGTATGTAGTAGCCATTTGGAAAGTGCAATGTTACTAAATAGCACTTATAAGACGCTTGTACACATTATATACGCTAATTGTACCGCACTAAAGCAAGGGAATTGACCTGGGAAGGAGGAGAAGGAGAAGTGATATTAGCTATATACCATCACAGTGCGGGGATCTCATCGTATAAATATTACACTATTCGACGTACGTAGCAACAGGTACACGCTCTCCAAATTTTATGAGATTCTGTCCAATTTTGGCTGAGATATGACAACAGGCGGGAAATGGGCGGGATCAGGGCGGGACGTTGAGCGCGAGTGATTTGACAACGGCGCCGCAGCGCCACACGATGGCCGACATGATTAATCATTGTTGATGGCGACCGCGATCAACGTCGCCCGCTGACGACGGTGCGTTGATGGCACCCACTGGTACACTTCGCACGACTTGTATTATATCTTGGGGACGGTTTCCTGAACCGGCATTTCGCCCATAATTATTCGCAGTTAGTGGCCCTTACGCCTTTGTAGCTAACCTAGCTGGTCAAACACACCCCTTATACCCAGCTAGTTAGCTGGGGATTTGGTGAGGATCAGGTGTCCGGTCCTGCCAACGTTTTCCTGGTTGACCGAAAGGAGATATGTAGGTCCAGATTAGGAAAGGCGAGTCGTCATGTCCCAAAAGACAAGACTGTGATTCTTCCCTTCGCCATTTCTTGACTTAAGCTTTATCTTGCTCCGTCTTCATTCTATTGGCTCTCCGCTATCCTCCTCTGCTTCGCCAGACTCTCGTACACTCGTAGCAGCCGTACGGCAGGTCCATCGTTGCTACATATATTTCAGGGTTGCCCGAGTATCAGTTTAATATCCCCAATCAGCCTTACTTTGCACCCCTCTCCGATTCACAAGCCCGATCCCATAACTATTAAACTAATCCCAGGTGGAAATGACCAGCCAAACTTTTCCTATCAGTGCCTCGCCTGGCGCCTCACCCGCCAGACCCCCAGCACCCATCCAAACCATGGGTACTTGTTCTCAGAATTTCATCGGTGCCGTGCAGGATGAGTGGCAGCTCTATAGGCACGTCCCCTCTCTCATTGCGTGCAGTACTGTCCTCACACCCCAATTTTGCCCACCAGTGACCGCGCTTGTGACTACACCATTGGCGAACCGATAGGTTTCGGAGCCTCTTCAATAGTCTACGCAGCCGAATGGAAGCCCCAGGACGACCCCGACGCGAAACCAGTTCCCTGTGCGCTCAAGGTCCTTGACCTTGACTCTCTCCCCCCTCGGTCATTACAACTCCTTCAACGAGAGACGACGCTCATGTCCCTTTCCAAGCATCCGAATGTGCTTCGTGTCCGTGGTTCTTGGATGGAAGGCCACAAGCTCTATATCGCTCTCCGTTTGATGAACAAGGGAAGCGCTGCCGACGTTATGCGATACGGCTGGCCCGGAGGCTTGGAAGAAGAGGTCATCAAGTGTACCCTCCGCCAGGCTTTGAAAGGACTCAAGTACGTTGCGCGTACGCTCATCTTACTATCCATACTCAACCCCATGCCAGCTACTTGCATGTCAATGGTTTCATCCACCGGGACATCAAGGCTGCTAACCTTCTCATCGACGACGATGGCACGGTCCTGTTGGGGGACCTTGGAGTGGCCGCTGACTTATCCGAAGACCCACATCATCATTCTTCCTCTCGGAGCAAATCTTCCACAATTACTGCTACGGCTGCACTTTCCCAGCCACGGGTTTTCACCTCCACCGCGAACACCGATAACAAAAGTAGAACCACCCAATCCCCGACACGTCCCTCTATTGGCAAGAGGAAGTCCTTCGTTGGGACGGTATGTTTTCCTAGTGGGTTGCTCGTTCGCTTCTGATATCTTTTGAAGCCCTGCTGGATGGCACCAGAGCTCATACAAGGCAAACAATACGACGCGTCAGCCGATATCTGGAGTTTCGGCATCACAGCCCTTGAACTTAGTCAAGGACATCCACCCCGATTTCGGGAGTCCCCTCAAAGAGTACTTCTTCGAACGTAAGTCTCTGCCGGTGGATTCTCAAGGTTTGATTGATGATCATTCACAGCCTGCGAGAGGACCCACCAACCTTGAACCGCGATGGCAGTTCGTACAAATACACCAGAGCTTTCAAGGAAATGGTTGATAGCTGCTTAGTCAAAGACCCTTCCAAACGGCAAGTAATTTTTACCAGATAGCAACCATATCTGATACTTATTCAAACTACCGATTACAGACCTACCGCCGAACAACTCCTTCAATCGCCCTTTTTCCGATCAGCAAAGAAGAAATCATATCTCGTCAATGCAATCCTTAGTCAGTCGAATTTTACCTCCTCGACTGTGTCGCGGCTAACGCATTTATGTTTCAGAGGATTTGCCACCCCTGGTCCAGCGCCAGGAGCGCCGGGCATTGCAATCAATGGCCTCTCCTAATTCTATTGACTCATGGGATTTTGCAACCACCATTAATTCGCCTGCTACCAGTACTCTTAGATGCCAGGCATTGGAAGAACTAGTCGCAGCGGAAGAGATGGAGGAGCTTGCTAACGACGCAATATTCGAGATGGAGCCAGAATTTGTCATGACTCGCTCGCTCACAAAGCAACAATCGAAGCATCCTCGTCATGAAGGAGATATGTCATCCGTTGATCACTCGGAGTTCCACTTTGACACGACTCAGAAAGAAGAGGAGGAGGAAGAAGAAGAAGAAGGCAAAATGGCTGAGGTTTCATCTTCTACCACTGGGTCGGAGCTGTCAAGGTCAACGACCGACTCAACCAGAAATACCAGCGATCCGTCGACGCCGTCTTCGTCTTACATAGTGTCGTCTTCAGTATCGACTAATGCCGACGGGACAAAGAAGTCTGACACGAGCCGCTCAACGTCGTATCCGCCGAACGCTCATGCCCATCCTCAATCTTCTCTACTTTCCAAACCCGAGGCCACCATTGTCTCCCGCACACCGGATTTGCCTTCTCCTGGCACTTCTTCTACATTAGGTAGAGTATCTTCTGGCCCGACACACCAACTTCACTCTGTTCGCAGCGATTCCGATGTACGAAAGTCGAGTAAATCGACCAATCTATGGAAGAAGCTCAAGAATAACTTGAAGACTGCGGACGAGAAAGGTAGTAGCCCAATAGAAAAAAGAAAGTTGGGCGGACTGCTTCCTGGTACCAGCAGAGGTACCATCGGCAAGAGCAGCAAATCTTCTGGTTCGTGCTCCCCGTGTCTCGAGCGTTCGATTCCGCGATCTGACGTGTTTCTTTTTTCTTTTTTTTTTTGACAGGAAAGTAATTTGCGTTCTCCTCCTCAGCCTTGCCTCCGTCACGACCCTGTTACGACCTTACGATGACTGGATACAGCTTGCTACCAATCTGCTACATCTACTCACCATTTATTTATCTTGTGCTCGTGATTTGTGCAAATGTTTCGAACCCTGCATGTTGTGAATTACACTGTACATTGTCATGCTCGTACTTACCGACTAATTAATCACCATGGCTTTGCGCTCCGCTCGTCTCAACTGTCGCCTGCCTTGCTAGGCGGTGAGGTGTAAAGTAACTAAAGTTTAGGAAGAGTGACTTGACTTTGTCCGGAGAGCTGATATTAACATTATCACGAACAGGAGATAGCATGCAAAGGTACAGAAAGACAATACGAGTTTATGACGATATTACAGAATTTTGACGGCCTCGACTCCGTCATGGTATGGTCGATTGACTGGAAAGGTCCAAGGTGTCTATCCATCTTATCCGTGTAGACGATCGCCCCATTCAGGCATCGTACCCTGTCTACCCATTCGGCGGCGAGGTCCACCACGATCCTCGCGATTAGCAGTGAGGACGAGATGCTTATCAACAAGCTAAAGGGAAAGGGAACGAAATATGAGTTACAATCTACCGGAAGGAGAACCCGTGCCTGTGACATACATCGTTCAAGATATTAGTCGATTTTGTGAGACTGGAAAGGAATGCTGTAAGCTGCACATCTTCGTATTCCTAAAGAGAAATAAGGTTAGGACCCCTGATAAAGCTGTAGTGGGTATTTCATCACGCCTACCGTGTCGAATTCTTCTCGGAAAGCCTTATTCTCAGATGCAGGGAGAGACGCGACGAGTGCTGCAAGAGAGCGCAGTACATCGTGGTCTTTCTTTGTCGTACCTGCAACCACGTCCGCCACATATTTTACAAGGAGGAGAATCCTCTCATGAAGCATCTTTACAGCAGATCGCTGTGTTTGCAGATGAGACTCCACTATAGATAAGCAAGAATTGTAACATTCTCCGTCAGTATGTCATTCAAGATGAGATAGAAGAGGGGACGTACAGCTTGTTCCGCTTCCACCGCCCTTTGCAGTCCAATCCACAGCAATACGCTCTGCCTCACCGGTCTCGACATTGTAGGGCACTTCGATAAAGACTGATCGCGACGTGCGTTCCTTGATTTCAACAGTCGGTTCATAGGCTTTGAACGGAAGACTCTGAGCATTGATATCAGAACCGCCAGGAAGTGAAAGACTTGGTTGAAGGACAAGGAGGAGTGGCGTTGAACAATATCCAGTGAACTTTTCCAACAAAAATGAGTACAGCGAGCCATGATACGCATAGCATGCAGCTAACCTGTTCGTGGTAGGCTATATGTCGTGCTGTAGGCTTCGGCGCTACGGTGTACCAGCCGATGAATTCTAATGAAGGAAATACTTGTTTATCTGATGAGGGTGTGAGCATAGCATTCTGGCGAGATCGATACAACTTCACTGGTGTGGAGAGGGCGTACATTGATCTCGTCTGGAGACCAARAATCCGTGGTCTACGTTGTCGGTGTCTCCCTCTGTTGCGAGCTCGAATGTGTTCACGATCTCGACCTCCCKTCCGTTTTGTGTGCCCAGGAGRGCGCCGAGCACTAGCAGAGTATATTAGATATAAGACATACGAGAACAAATTGGAAGCGTACCGAATGGGGTGGGGTCATTTCTCTGCAGCTTCAGCCGTGTCAAATGCTCCGAAATATTGAGAATCGGCAAAGGGTGCCTGTAACATTATCCTTTAGTGTCGTCGTCTGCACAGCTGCCAATCTCACTTGCAGTGAAAGCGTTAAGCCAGAGGTGGTGGAAGATGCTGGCAGAACAACAGAGACCTCGTCAGTATCCATAGCACTCATGGCGGCGAAGACGAGGAAGAGAGACAAAAGGAAAGCAGTTGAGGATCTATGTCGCGAACGCGTACGAGACCTAATATAAGCCTCGTGACCAGATCTCGCTTCCGAAGTGCAAAAAAGAATTCCTTCTAGCCGACTCGAACGACTGACCTCGTCATTACTAGTGACGCGCTCTACCAACTGAGCTAAGAAGGACTTGCTCGTACTTGTTTACACATAATCAGAGTCTGTGAAAACCACATGGGCACAACGCGACTAGACCTGCCCTAAACACTCATCGACACGCTCAGCGGAAGCTCACGCAAACCTCGTAGATCCATCCACCACGTCCACCCTCACGCGCCATCCTCATTTCCCTCAACATGTCCGGATTCGAAGCTAATCAAGTGTACACCGTACCAGTACACGATCAGGCTGCGCCTACCGGTCCAGAACTGCCCTCCGAGACTGAGCAATTACTATTCGATTTTCTGCAAGGCTTCCGAATTGGCGAAGACTTCATCTACAGGTGACGCGAATTCCTTTCAAAACTCCCTGTATGTTGGCTGAGCAATCTCACAGGGACAAACTGCGCGCCAACATCCTGATTAAACTCTACCTACTGGAGGTCGACCTTCGCCATGTCAGTCTCTACCACGACGACCTTGCCCATGCGATCCAGGACAGGCCAGCGGATATTCTGCCTCTGGTATGTCTCTTTCCTAATCTTCAAAGCGAGACTTGAGCTCATTTCTGAAAACTAGTTCGAAAGTGCCGCGACGAAGATTGCCAAACAACTGCTCACGCCTCGAAACAACGCAGAGGGAACGAACGCGTCCGATAGCAGTGGCTCAACAGATACCAGTTTCAAGATTCAAGTAACCTTGAAGTCAGGACTGAACCTTCTCCAATTCCGTGATCTCACTGCCGATATCATGAACAAACTCGTCCGAGTTCCAGGCATCGTAATCTCAGCCTCCGTGCTCTCTGCGCGTGCTACAAAGCTACACCTTCAATGTCGTTCGTGCGCGACTCCCAAAGTTATTCACCCTTCTGCTGGAATTGGCGGCGTTGGAAGCGGGTCCGATAGAGGATTGCCTCGAGTTTGCGAGGCACAGCGAGACGGTCAAGAAAAACAATGCCCCATTGATCCCTATCTTATCATCCATTCCAAATCGACATTCGCGGACCAGCAGACTTTGAAATTGCAGGAGGCCCCTGACATGGTACCGGTGGGAGAGCTGCCCCGACACATGCTTCTTGTTGTCGACCGTAATCTTACCGGAAAGGTTGTCCCTGGCTCCCGTGTCATTGCCACTGGGATATACTCAACTTTCCAGTCCTCCAAAAGTGTAGGGCAACCAGCTCTTCCTTAGTAAAACAAGTACTCACCTTGTCACTAGAAAGGAGGGCCTGCAGCCTTAAGGCAGCCATATCTTCGCGTCGTTCATCTGGAAACAATGTCACCTGGTGGCACAGCTGGCATCAACGCCTTCGGTGCTCAATATACGCCAGAGGAGGAAGAGGAGTTCCAAGAGATGGCCCGAAGTGACGGCTTCTACGAACGATTTGCTCGCAGTGTTGCACCCAGTATCTATGGAAGCCTCGGTATGCAGACACGCTATCAGACGTACCGTCCTCGCTCACATTGACCATAGATATTAAAAAGGCGATCACTTGCCTCTTGTTTGGTGGCTCCAAGAAGGTCCTTCCGGATGGAATGCGCCTGCGTGGAGACATCAACGTCCTCCTGCTTGGTGACCCCGGAACAGCCAAATCGCAATTGCTCAAGTTCGTTGAGAAGGTCGCGCCTATCGCCGTCTATACGTCGGGCAAGGGTTCTAGTGCTGCTGGTTTGACTGCCTCTGTTCAACGCGATTCTGCTTCGGTAAGTCGCGTGCCCTCCAACATTCTCCCCTCGTGGCTCATTTCTTTCTAGCGAGAATTCTACCTGGAAGGCGGTGCCATGGTCCTCGCTGACTCGGGAGTGGTTTGCATCGACGAGTTTGACAAGATGAGAGATGAAGATCGTGTCGCCATTCACGAAGCCATGGAGCAACAGACAATCTCTATCGCCAAAGCCGGTATCACCACCGTTTTGAACTCCCGAACCAGTGTCCTTGCGGCGGCTAACCCCGTCTTCGGACGATACGACGAGGGAAAGAGCCCTGGAGAGGTTAGCGTTCTTGTGCTTATCATCTTTCAAATATTCACACTCCGGCCCCTTCAGAACATCGACTTCCAGACCACTATCTTGTCGAGGTTCGACATGATTTTTATTGTCAAAGACGAGCACAACGAAGGTCGAGATAAGGTAAGATTGTCTCCATCTCAAAAGGCGTGTTCATTTAACTCATCTTCGCCAATTGTAACTAGATGATTGCGAAGCATGTCATGAACATTCACATGAACAGGCCAAACGAAAACGGTGAGGACGTGGGCGAAATCGACCTCGATAAAATGAAGCGATACATTGCTTACTGCAAAGCGTAAGTCTGAATCCTTGAATGGTCGTTTACTTGCTGACAATATGTCCAGCAAATGCGCTCCACGCCTCTCCGCCGAAGCCCAGGAAATGCTTAGCAGCCATTTCGTGAGCTTGCGAAAGCAAATTCAGCAAGTTGAACGAGACAATGATGAGAGGAGCTCCATCCCTATCACTGTTCGGTTAGTTGTTACCCTCATATCTCGGGGAGCATTGTTCTGATTACTTGCATTCATCCTTTCATAGTCAACTCGAAGCCATCATCCGTATTTCAGAATCCTTGGCGAAATTGACTTTGACACCCGTTGTGCAAGTTCACCACGTTGAAGAGGCAATTCGGCTCTTCAAGTTCTCCACAATGGACGCCGTTGCCGCAGGCTCAGCGGACGGTCTGTCTCGTTCTGAGCTTAACGACGAGATGAATAAGATCGAGCAAGAAATCCGAAGGCGATTGCCTGTCGGTTGGAGCACGAGTTATCAGAGCCTGATCAAGGAGTTCGTCACCCAGCAGGGCTATTCAAGCCACGCTCTCGAACGAACTCTCTTTGTTCTTGAGAAGCGGGAGATTCTTCGGTTCTCTAATCAGGTTAGTTTTGCTTCAATCCTGGTTTGGCTCCACAATGAAGACTAACGACCATTTTCAGAAAAAAGTTGTTCATAGGATTGGCGTGTAAAGTGGCATTATCGCTCCTCGCTCCCCCTGTTCGCTATCTCCCCGCTGTCGATCTATTAGCCATGTACTCCTAGTGTATAGTAATGAATACCCCTCACAAAACCACTGTATCGAATATATAATCAAATAAATAGATAAATAGGTATACCGAAAGCAAGAGAAAGATGAGAGAAAGAACGTCAGTTACAGGAAGTGTCTGGAGGACGAGATAGGAGGAAGGTCACAAGGCCAGGCGCCAGAATCAATGACAGCCTCGAATCGCGACTGGCAAGCGCGGTATAGTTCCATGGAGGTTACCCCAGCCTCTAACTAGTCCTTTGGTATCAGAAATGGCGTTGAGGAGGGGTATAGAATGCTTACAGAATTTTCATAGCCCCGTCCAATATCTTTACCCAAGAAGACACGGGCTAGGGTTGGCAAATCAATGACGATCCTGCTTCTGAGTCTCTTTCGGAGAGACCGATATAAAGCCATGTCCCGTGTGTCGATCGCGGGGTGGGATAGGCCCATAGCCTTGAATGAATCGATGGAGTTCAAACCTATTCTGGAAAAAGGGACGAGGAAGTCCTTACAGAAAGAAAGACCCATATCCGGTGGCCAACAATAACGTTGTTGCGGATCGCCCTGGCCACGGCGTCCTGGACTTGAAGAAAGTCTGGGGCTTAAAAACAGAGGGAAAGTCAGCGTTGGGACAAACCAAAGAGGGGGCGAGGACCAACCTGTTTGCAAGTGACGGTACGTTAGTCCTGTCGTTGCGGTTCGGTAGTCCGTGATATGACAACTAGTCTCGGGTTCACGCCATGATAACACTATACGGACGGGGATGACATACGTTGGGCGGACATATGTGTCGAGGAGGGGTGCCCCGTCGTAATCTACCAACGTCACCCTTCTATGGAATTTGACAATCGGTGTGGAGTGAAATAATTAGGGTGCACCACTTACGCCACCATTGGTCTATTCCCATAGTGCGTTCCTGTCGTTCCACTAAGGACGAGGGTGCAACTAACGCCAATAAATCTGTTGATCGTGGTCAGTGCACTTCTCATGAAGAAAAATAATTGCCACTTACTGAGGGACGTGAGGTGTGACTGTTGCTGAAAGCGACGACCTGTAGCTCCCATTCCAGGTCTCAGTGGTTCCTGAGGTTGAAGAAGTATAGCGGTCATAGCTTTGCGGCCAGCGGCCAGCAGAAGCACTGGATTGCGAAGGCGAGTGATATGAGGGATGCGGCTGGTGGGACTGTTGAGGTTCGCATCGGTACATGAGACGCGTATCGGGGCCAGAACCCAGACAAACCTTTCATCGAAGAGCAGGGGAAGCTAACAGACAAACCCAACCTACCAGCTTATTATAGCTCCTTCGCCGAAGTCATTCAGTGAAATCAAGGACGCCAACCATGAGCACGATAGAGCGAAAATTTGAGCAATCAGGTATCAAGCGTGCCACGACGTGCCGTCGCCCTTTCAAAAGGAATGAAAGGACTGCATTGGCTTTATTCAGGGACTAGGAAATCCATAAAGCGCTGACGACTGGCAGCGGGTTAAGGTCGAAGCAATCACGATGTGTTGATTGAGATGTTGGAGGAGATGAGATGTTGAAAAGGTATCGTAGACCCATTTTAGGTGACCCGACTGTTGGTGCAAAACGTAACAGCAAGACAGCTTCCTCGGCCACTGATCTAGTCTCTGCTTATAGGTCAGCAGTGGCCATACATTGGCACCCATACCATGAACTGTTGGAACCGGGTTGTCAGGACGAAAATCCCAAAATCTGGCTCCCGCAAAGATTCTCGGCCAGTTGAGTAGCGTGACGCGCATAGATTCATCCATGGTATTGTACATACGTGTATTTAGATTCTTCTGTGCAACATCCGTCCGTTAGAACTGATATTTTAATCATTCAGCGGGTGACGTTACCGTTGTATAAATTACAGCTGCTCAGATTCAAGTTGCTTGAGCTGCTGTAGATTCACTTTTTGGGGAATCAGGAACCGCCTCGAGGCGCGATCCTTCCTTCATCGCGACGCCAGTCTGCTCGAAGCTCCGCATGCCTTCCAGACCCCACCGAGACATCATTGCCTTATCCTCGTCCCACGGAGAGCCTGATACTTGATCAGTCGGCTGAAAAGCGTGGAAGGCGAGTAGACTTACATGGGGTAGTCAGCATCTGTTCGCCAGTGAACACGGCGTTTGCTCCGGCCATGAAGCACATAGCCTGTTCGGCTTCAGAGAGCGTCTGTCTTCCAGCAGCAAGTCGAATGATCGTTTGTGGCATGGCTATCCGAGCGGTTGCAATTGTGCGAAGCAAGGTATGGTGGGCAACACGCTGGTTGCAAGATCCGTTAGATCTCGAATAATTGGAGATGAAAGGCCTCCTACATCATTCTTCTCAAGAGGGGTTCCCTCGATGGGCACTAGCGCATTGACAGGGAATGATTCTGGATGTTCTGGCATACTGCAAACTGTAAGCTTTGAATCTTATAAAACATGCGAGAAACTTACTTGGAAACCTCATAGATGAGACCAATACGGTCGCTATCTGTTTCGCCTAGTCCCAGGATACCGCCAGAACAGACGCTGATTCCAGCATCTCTGACAGCGCTTATAGTCTCCAGCCTGTCGTCATAACTGCGGGTAGTGATAACCTTGGAATTCCATTGGTTACAATCCTGGGATAGCACTTTGGGAAAAATCATATCGAACCTTGGGATAGAATTCACGAGATGTGTCAAGGTTGTGATTGTAGGCTGTCAACCCGCTACACGGNAAAAGCAAGGTCAACCCACGAAATGCGGCGGGGACGGCAGACACGCGGGGAAGCAACTTACGCCTCCTTTAGTTGACGGGCCTGTTCAGGTGACAGCATCCCGAGGGTAGTRCAAACTTCCATACCCATACCGCGGACTTGGCGGACCATCTCGAGAATCCTCTCGAAGCCTCTTTTGCGACCAGCTAGATCTCTCCATGCCGCACCCATGCAGAATCTGGTACTTCCGTTCTCTTTTGCTTTCCGGGCTGCTTCGAGAACTGGCTCTAGATCGACCAATCGGGACGCCTTCGTTGGGGTCGAGTAACGGGATGACTGAGAGCAGTACGAGCCTGGGAGTCCCGTTTAGATTTTTTAACGAGAGGTGGAAGGACACAGAAAGGTCGTACAGTCTTCAGAGCATCCTNCAGCTGGGTGATTCGCGGTGGATCAGTAACGGCAATCGGGGTGATAAGGGCAAACCAATTAGCGCACTTTTAATATTCATGAGGGTACAGAGCTGGATCTTGCTTGGATCTTGGTGAAGCCTGTGTACAGATGCAGCTCGGAAGACGAGCTCCATGAGTGGAGTATCATAGATATTTTGGATTTCGTCTCTCTTCCAGTCATGTCGAATAGTCGCCGGCCTTGGGGAGGCTGGAACCGCGTTCACTGCGGCATGGGTCGCGAGGGCCCGCGATAGAGAGGCCTGGCGGACAACAAGCGTCCGAAACATGGCAAGAGATATAAAAAGGAGTGTGGGGGACGAGGACAGAAAGCGACAGGACTTTGGGGATACCCAAATCTAACCATCAATTTCGGAGGAGAGACGAGTTCGGGTCCCGTGATAAACTCAAGTTCACTGATTACCCGCCTTTGCAACTCTGGTCCTTTCATTATCACAGTTTATCATGATTATTCTAGTTGCCTTGCTTCGCTATTGCTACCCTTCTGTCGTCTGCCCAAATCACCAACAAAATCCCGCACCCGTATCCCAGCANCTATCCCCACAGACCGCGTAAATACGTTTCAAACGAGGCCGGGAGAAACGTACCTCGAGACCGGTTATTCTGGTCCTGCGCATTTTCATACCGTTGGCCGGGCCCTGACACCGGTTGGTTCAGTCTACGGTAGTGCTCCGAATTTCGTGTTCTTTCCGCGGTCCTCAACTCCTTTTCGCTTCGGGCCAACTCCCATTGCCGGAGGGTGTGTGCTGCCAATTGTTTGGCATAGTCTTGTTTCTGCTGCTCGACTGTATCCCTGGTCATGATACTCGTGTCTTCAGGTGTGGCGCTCCTTCTGATGGTGAATGCAAAACAATAGTTGTGATGGGTTATGATGGGAGGAATGTATGCCAGGAGGTCCGTCTCGTCCTTGGATCTGTGGTTGCAACGAGATGGAATGATTTAGTGCTGTAGGAACAATAACTGAGCGTTCTTAAAGAGACGAAGTAAAAGCTCCATGGTATTATACTACCATGCGTCTAAATCTCCAAGGGAGCTGACCCGTCTCCAAAATTATTATGACGTTTCGAGCGCCAACACCCTGTCGCGAATTCCAAGCAGAGCCCTGCACGTGATCATGATTGGCGATCACGGTGACGCTCAGCGCGTTTTCTTGCTGCACTCCACTGCTCAGCAAGAGGGTTTCACTATGCAAGGGGAAGGAAAAATGAGGTATGCGCTCCTTCAACATTGGCTATGTGACGTTGAATGATCTCCAACACTACCACCGACGAAGCTTCGAAGGGGTGTATGTAGTAATCATTTGCCGCCAGTGACGCGCTCTGGGGCACCTCCAACGCGATAAGTACGCACGTTGGGCTATCCTGTGGAACGGTGACTACCTGCGCTTGACGTGAAGTGGTAATTTCTTGTCTGGGTTGTCCCCCGAACTCAACTTCGCCAGACGTCAGCTCCACTTTTGGAATAAACATTGACGTCCTAACTTGCTTCGGAGGCTTTGAATGCCATCGATGTCCTCGGCTGACGCTGCCGTTGCAATCGCCCCACTCAATCCTTTGTGGGTTCCCTAGCGCCTCTCCACCTCAGACAAGTTTTTTGGGCTCGGGTTTCTGTCGTCCACAAGCTCGAAATGTGGCCACTGACTATGCTCGGACTATTCGATCCTCTGAATCCATCTTGCAGCATCCCTCATGGGCTCCCCTTGTCACGCTGCTCGCACTCGCTACGAAAACTCATGACACCACAATTTTTCCACCGGCTCCCAAGGCTTTGTCAAGTCTCTTCTAACTCAACCGATAGCCAACGCTCCACGAAGATCTTTTCCGGACTTACCATCTTCTTCAATTCAAATTCCTACTTGTTGCTCTGGCTATTAAAATCTCCACACGGTGCTATACTATCACCAAGCCACCAGACGCGTCGGTAAGTCGATCCACCATGGCCTCTCCGAGCTTTTTTTTTGCCTTTTGCGATCGCGGTGTCGCATGACTCAACCAAAAGCCAACGCTCCACGAAGATATTTTCCGGACTTATTATCTTCTTCAATCCAAATCCCTACTTGTTGCTCTGGCTATTAGAATCTCCACACGGTGCTGCACTATTACCAAGCCACCAGACGCGTCTGTAGCTCGCGGAAGTCGATCCACCATAGCCTCCCCAAACTTTTGCCAACTCTCCGCGATCGCGGTGTCGCATGGCTAAACTGTTTCGATCTCGATCAACTTGAACATGTCCGGGTYGGCAAGTCGGGTTGCAATCCTCTGTTCCAATTTTTTTTTCCTAGGCTAGGCCACCAGCCGCGAGCCTCGAGCTCGATCTCTACCTTCGCGGACGGTCAGCTTTTTTTTAGGTGATTTAATTTTGGGCTGCGGATGGACGAAATGCAGACAAGTCGTTTGGGTTATTATATTGCACAGTTGATATTATGGTAGTAGTGTGTGTTGAAGCCCAGGCCACAAGATTATATTATAGGTTGATAACACAAGCGCGTATCGTGATATGGACAGAAAACAACGAGGAAGAAAAACAACAAATGGGTCATACAGAGTCGTACACGTGCATGCATCAAGCGGAGCGGAACGAAGCAGATAGAGACAGAGACAGAGAGGAAGTGGGGTAGGAGGATGTGGATGGTACATGATGCGCAAGTCCCAGAAAAGCGTAAGAGATAACGATATTAAATAGTGCCTATATTAAATGCGATTTGCTCGTCAAGGTCGTTGGTGGCTGGAAGAAAGGAGAGAATAAAAGAAAGAAGGCCAGCCACTCTGTGGTATAGTGCGAGCGAGATAAAAAATGCTACAGATAGATAGATAGACATGCTGCTTGGTTGGTGGGGGATGAGGGGGAGATTGTGTTGGTACGATGATATATGCAAAGAGCGAAAGCAAAAGTCCGCAGATCGTAGAGGTTTGTGGTGAAGCGTGCTGTTGGATGTCGTAAAAGGGCATGGGGCAGATATTAAATAGAATGTAAAATCGCGGCGTGAAAAAACGAATCGAGCAAAAAAGTGCACGACGCAGAGGAAACGAAGAGAAAGTAAAGCGACCGATGCTGAGCAACCGAGAAACTAGGAGTAGCAAGCTAACTGCTAGCCTCGACATCCAGGCTACAGAATCAAGCTCGACCAGATCTCCAGCTGCCCGAAGAGGGCTGCTTGGGCTTGTGAGAGCTCGCCTTGTTGGACCCTCCGCCAAGCATAACACCACCGGTGAGAACGGTGGTTTTACCGCCATCATAAGGCGTGACGTCTGTTTTGGACGTGTCGACATAGACGCGTGCATGCCTGGCCCGCTCTCGACGCGACGACGCGTTGCTCTGCTTGGACTGAGAACTGTAGGACGACGAGGGAGAAGAAGACTGGGACGTGGTCTCGGATACAGACGAGCTCGAGTTGGATGATCGGGAGCTGCATCTAGAGTAGGGCGAGCTGATGGTCGACAGAGGAGACGAGGAGCGGTGCTCGGGGAAGACTGGGCCCCAGCTGGCGTCGTTGATGAGATCGAAGATCTTCTCGTCCTCGTCGTCGTGCTCGAGAAGCTGCTGAGCGGCGGTCTTGCGCGAGCAGAGCCTGTTCTGGGCGTCG